>AYEL01052636.1:0-18470 GCA_000484575.1 Olivierus martensii
TATTATTTTAATTATTTATATATAATAAGTCCTTGTTTAACTTTGCCACAATTAGCATTGTTTCGCTATTACATTGCAAGCAAAAACTAAATTAATTAAAATAAAATTTTTCAGGCAGCAGAACAGAATAAAGTCTCTTTTTTTTTATATTTCTTGCATAAGAGACAAAAAACATGCTGGAAACATATAATGTAAATTGCAGAAAACTGGGCAATCACATTTTATATGAGAACTAATTCAAATCCACTGTATTGTTCAATAATATTGTATTAAATTAATAATACAATATGTGGTCAATCATTTGCAATAGGTCGGTCAATCAATCAGATTTATGAAATGGAAACACTTCAACTTTTAAAAAGAGGACCCGGGATCAAATCCCACCTTGGAAAAATAATTTGAGGGTCCGAGCCTGGCTTGTCTATTCCATTCCTCTACGATCTGCTGGTCTTGTCAAATATAATTGATATGTTTTATGTTATTAGCAAATGATTAACATTAAGAAAAAATGATCATGGACACATAATATCTATCTTTGAATTCTAAGGTGTTTTTATTAGAAAATAATTTTCTTTCTCATAAATTTTAAAATATGCCATGTAACATTTTCCAATTAAAATTTATACTTAAATTATGCATTTTCATTCATTTCATTCCATTATTGAATAATAAAGTAATGAATAGATAATGAAAATAACAAAATAGTATCATTTCTGGTACCAGAAAGAAAGAACTAGGAACTTGACCTTGACTTACAATACTAAGCTTACAGGTTTATGGTTTCAGCCAATGTCACAATTTTCAGGAACCTAACCCCAACATTAAATGAGGACCCACTATATTATATAAATAACTAATTATTATTATTATTACTATTATTATTAAATATTTAAATTTTATTTCTTACCTTAATAATTTATAGAAACAAAAACGAAATGTTTCTTGAAATAATACAGAGAACACTACACCAAATGCTAACTCTTTTCTTAAAGGATATACAATATACCATAGCAGAGATGATAATAATAAAGAAAGCAACCAAAAGAATGCCCTAAAATATAAAACACATTATTAACTTCAATTTATATGATATAATATAAAAAATAAATTATAACTTACATAATAACCAGAACCGAACTAATATAAAACACCAGATTTTCCACAGAATTTAGTAAATATATATATTATAATAAAAGTGATTAATCCGACAATTATGCATAATCACCAACGATTTCAGTAAATGTGATAAATTTCATATATTGCGAATTAATCACTTTTACCTGTGATTATGCATATTGACCAGTTTGTAATGGTAAATATGATAAATCATAATTAATCAAATTTACCGGACATTATGCATAATCGCCAGTCTAGATGGTAAATTTGATAAATAATACATTCTTGTCAAGTAATGAAGTAATTTGCTGCATTCATCTTCATTTATGTAATAAGTTCATCTTTAAGCTGTCAAAGAAAATAAGATCTCACTCAGTTCAAGAAATAATTTCAGTTGAAGATGTAGAAATCCAGATAAAAACGTCTATAAAACTTGAACATGATAGACCCAATATTTTTGTTTATGACAAAAAAGAAAGATTATATGGTTTATTGAGATCAGAATCACAAATCAAGATTTGTTAACAACAGTTGAAAATGAAAAAATGAGGAAATATGACTTAATGGCAAATGAACTGACAAGTGAGCACATTAAGAGCAATGAGTAATATATAAGTGCCAAGTAAAGATTATTCTCTAATGATGTCTTGGGACAATATTGCAACAATTTACCACAAAAATCCCATCAGAGATTTGCCCTGAGACATAGAAATGTATATCCAGACCAGTGGCGGCTCATCCATAGGGGCTGCAGGGCTGCAGCCCTCCCACCAAAATGAAAACATTTTTAAATTATTATAGCTATTACATTACTATACAATTATTTTACAAACATTTTTTTTCCGTTCGTAGTATATTTATTTTTGAATTGTAGGTACTAGGACCTCGATAGGCGCTCTGTATTGTATTGTATGAGTCAGTGCGATTGCGTACTCATCAGGGCTGCAGTCATGTATTGTACGAGTCAGTGCGATTGCGTACTCATCAGGACTGCAGTCACAATGTATGAGTCAGTGCGATTGCGTACTCATCAGGGCTGCAGTCAGTGTGAGTCAGTGCGATGTATCTCGATAGGCGCTCCTAGGCGCTCTGTATGTGTGTATTGTATGAGTCAGTGCGATTGCGTACTTGCTCTGTATGTGTGTATTGTATGAGTCAGTGCGATTGCGTACTCATCAGGGCTGCAATCAGTGCAGACCGAGTCACACCGCATAGCCAGTGTATTGAGCAGGTGGGGGTAACCCGTGATATACGTTTTTGTAGATCGGAAGAGCCAAGTGGGGTAACCCGTGATATACGTTTTTGTGATATGTATATCGTGGGCTTGAATCAGTGCAGACCGAGTCACACCGCATAGTCAATGTACTGAACAGGTGGTTAACCCGTGATATACGTTTTTGTGATATGTATAACGTGGGCTGCAAACATTTTTGTGATATGTAAATCATGGGCTGCAAACATTGCAGTCCACACTACATATTTTAGCTACGTATTTGATTATAATTTTTTTCAGCCCTCCCACAAAAATCATCCACGAGCCGCCACTGATCCAGACTCATATCCTCAAAAAGACTCTGAAAGTATATCTTTGAAAAGAGATACAGATATGGTGAAGAGAGTGTGGAAGACAGCATTGAAAATGTATTGAAATGGCTAGAGATAATCAAAGTTAAAGGTGAATGAGTGCTAAGAGGCTATTGTAAAACTGAAACAACAGTAACCCTGTAATTAAATTATTAAGACAATAAAAGGTGGGAAATTTCATATTATTTATTAAATTCATGAATTACACTTTGGAAATTATGCAAAGATTGTTTTAAAAGTAATATATTCAGTGATATGAATAATGTTGAAAACTCTACACTGCCACACTTTAAATACTAAATAAAACCAAATAACAGCTCTTAGGCAGGAAAACACATTAATAAAAGTTGATTATACTGTAGTAGCACTTTCGATTACAAACAATCCTCATCAGCTACTTAAAATTAACAAACTACACAACTGTTCTATAGATCAGTTGTACATCAAATGTACAACTGATGATGATACTGTTTGTATCGAAAACGTTTTTGTTGGTGTAATAAAAAAACTTTATATTTTTTACTGCTTCAAGTGCTGTATTTACTGAACTATAGTTCTATAGAATGCTTGAATTCTTCATATTTGAAAGGTGTTGCTATAACAATGGCAGATTAACATTTTATACACAAAAAATATAAATATAAACCCATTTACAATAAGATAAATACGATCCAAAAAAGTTCTAGAGGAAGTCAGTGGCTAAACATAGCCACTGACTTCCTCTAGAACTATGTTAACTAGTTTTATCTTCTGTTTATCAGCAAAAGTCCAAAAAAGTTCTAGAGGAAGTCAGTGGCTAAACACAGCCACTGACTTCCTCTAGAACTATGTTAACTAGTTTTATCTTCTGTTTATCAGCAAAATTATTGTACATGACCTTAGTTTTACTTATGTTTATTCTAAGTCCTGCTTTCTGTGGCCAAGCTTTGTATCATATTCTGTAGTTCATTTGGATTCGAAGTTAACAAGACTATGTCATCAGCAAATCGTAGATGATTTAGATATTCTCCGTCTATTTTGAGACCAGTTTTATCCCAATCCATTTTTTAATTACTTCTTCAAGGTTTTGGTGAAATAGTGGTGTTGGTGGTGGAAACCAGTTTTGGTGGTGGTTTTCCTATTCCTATTTTAATTTTCTCACTATACTTACGCAATCTAATTCTTGCTGATGCTTGACTGTAGTGGTGGAAACCAGTTTTGGTGGTGGTCTAACACCTTTTCCTATTTTAATTTTCTCACTATACTTACGCAATCTAATTCTTGCTGATGCTTGACTGTAGATTTCGCTGAAAATATCAACATATCCTGAATCAATGACATTATTAGCCAAAGCATTTATCACAGATGATGTCATAACGCTATCAAAAGCTTTTTTCATAATCAATGAACGCTAAACAAAGTGGAATTTTATCATCATTTGTTCTTTCCACAATTTCTCGCAATACAAAAATGTGATCCATGGTACTATATCCTGCTCTGAATCCTGCTTGTTCTCTTGGCCGTGCTTCATCCGGTGATCGTTTTAATCTATCTGCCAAAATGAGAGTAAAAACTTTATATAATACAGATAAAAGACTGATAGGTCTGTAATTAGAGATATCCTCCCTTTCCCTTTCTTGTGCAAAAGAATAACATTTGTATTCTTCTAATCTTCTGGTACATCTTTTTGTTTTAAACATCTATTAAATAAATCTGTTAAAATGTCTTCTATTTGTTCTCCTCCTTCATGTAAGATATCTACTGTGATGCCATCTTCTCATGGTGTCTTCCCTTTTTTCATTTTCTTGATAGCAAGATGAACTTTCAAAATTGGTGGTATCTCACTCTTTGAATTTTGCACCAAACAACTATTTACAACTATTATTTGTATCTCTATACAGATCACAATTCTGATCTGTATTCTGATATATATATATATATATATCAAAATTCAAATAAAGAATATAAATATTAGTTGAAGTCGAAACTGTTCAAATCGTAATAAATTTTATATTAAATTTTAAAAAATTATGCTGGTGTTAATTTTCGGATATGCATCAACAATTAAGAACAAATGATAAAATATAAATTCCGAATGTTTTATTTTTTATAGTTAGAGAAAATTTTCATCTATTATAGAAATTTTAGAAATAAAATTTTGGAAAATTTTAATTGAAGTAGAATATGATTATTTTCAAAATTTGGTCAAAAGCAATTAATAATGCAATACGTATAGAGTTTTCTTTTATGGAAAAGAAAAATTTATTCTATGAAAATTTCGGCAACAATTTTGCCGATATTTTCATAGAATCTCAAGTAATTTAAAAAAATTCGTATATTCCAAACGTCGATATTTGTTGAACGATGCGACCTGTTGAGATATCAGTGGAGAAGTAGAAGGAAGAGGAGGAGAAAAGAAAAACGATACTATTTATGTCGATTATTGAAGTTTTAAACTGCTCTAGTATTTTTATTAATTAAATTTTAAGTCTGAAATTTGGTAATTGGTGTCATATTGAATATTTTCTTTAATATTATTAATCTTACAAATATACTTAACTAAGGACTAAAATTATAGCGAATTGAATTCTGGCCGTAACGACTCCGATAAGTGTCAGTGACTATTGTACTAACAAGTAAGATTAGAACTACTGCCGTGCCTATTAATAAACTAATATAGGTTTATTTTATTAATAATAAACCTATGCTCAGCTTTTTTCCTTCTTTTGTGAAAACATCTCAACGAAACTTAACATCTTTAAAATTTTTGTTTCTCGCTGTCATTAGCTAAAACAAAACAATTTTCTTTCTTTTGTGAAAACATCTCAACGAGCTAAAAGAAAACTTAACATCTTTAAAATTTTTGTTTCTCGCTGTCATTAGCTAAAACAAAACAATTTTCTATTTGCAACTTTAATACAGAAAATACACGTACATATTTACATAGAGTTTTGTCTTTTTAGTTTTTCTAAACAAAGCTGAAAAATACATGTACACTTTCCTTTGAGAAATGCGTTTCTCAACTTATGCTTAAGAAATACTCGTTAAATTTGATACATAATTGAAAGGAAGGAATTGAATTTAAGCTATCTGTTGCTGCAGAGAAACTGCATACAGTCAGTTTATCATCATCAAAATGCCCAGCAAGCTAACGATGGCTAATATAAAAAGAGGATGAAAAGAAAATATATGCTTTCAAAATTCTGTACAAGTCGTTAAAAGACTTTTCGTGGCCAGGACAACCCTTAAATCCTACAAATATTGTTCAATTACTCAATTTATGTAATTTGATCTTTGCAGAGGAAACATTTGCTAAGGTTTCATTCTTTTAAATATCCTTTAAATAGTCAGGAAACTCATAATATGTACTGATTACTTTCTTTATTCGTACAACTTCATACTCAGGTGTCTTCCATAAAGAACAGATTGCGTCATTAAAACTTTGTTTCGTTTTGTTACTTGAAACAGAAAATTCCTGCAGAAAGTAAAATAGAGTTAAAAAATTTTCACTTATAGATTTCTATAAATTATTAAATCTACAAAATCTCCAAATTAATACAGATTCCACAGTAATAAATAACCCAGAATAGTTAGACAAAAATTTACTTACTATATTGAAATTAGACCGGCTGAGGATGTAAAATATTATAAAAATTGAACAGCTGAGAGTACAGAGAAGTGCAAAAAGTAAGAAAGATAATGAAGTTTCTTATATCATATTTTTTATACTTCCAACAATAAATACCGTTGATGATAATGTAGATGAGAATGGGAAGACACCAGAGTCCAAGCACCGTATACAGCGTCTGTAATATATAAAAACAATATATTACTTGAGGAATTTTTTTAAAATATGGGCAACAATTATTCTTATATAAATTTTAAAATGAAAAAAGAAAAGAATTTTTCAGAAAAATTAAATAGAAATTTATGAAAAATAAAGGATGAAATCACGTGGGAAAAAATAATCATCTAAAAATATGATATTAATCTTAATGGATGATTTTAATTCAAGATTTAAAATTGATATAGAAAAAAAATAGATAATTACTACTTGACTGATGACAGACAAATTATTCGTAATTTAACACTTAAAAAAAATTACCTTACCTCTTGCTCCGAAATCTCATATAATTAGAATAAAACGTCGAATGCATATGTGGGAGTGAAAATGGGAGTGTATAAAAAATCCGTTAAAGATGTAACGTTATAACTCATTGTCTATTTAAAATTGATTCCAAAATTCAGAAAAAGAGCAACCGTCATCAAGTATGATCTACACTACCGTTCTAAATGAAACCCAGTGCCGGATTAAGGACAGTGGGGCCCCTAGGCAAATTATATTTGGGGGCCCCTCAATAAGTAGCCAAAACTATTAAATCTGCTCTTGCAAAGAAATTTGAAATAAACAGAAATTTTAATAATTAATTAAATTTTATAATTATGTTGGCTGCTGCCATTTTTTTATTTATCAAAGTTAATCACAATTTTAAAATAACTGAAGGAAAACTTGCCGAACTTGAGATCAAAGCAGGAATCTTTGCCCCATATGAAAAATTGCTCAAATATTTTTGATCAGTTTTTCTTATGTAACAAACATTTTACTCAGTGTATGTTTAATAAATGTTTAATTGTATGAAAAAATATTCAATGAAACATCTTGTATTTTTGATTAAATTAATGGATAAATTAAATTATTGCTTATATATTTTCCAGGTTATTTATGTAATTTTATAAATTGAAAAGTCTTAAATCATCATGCTGACCTATAAAGACGGACAAAAGCGACCAGCATCTAGTAATCCAAAACTCCCATCCATTCATTCACCAGCAACAGAAAATAATGATGATGAATTAGCTAAAAACATTCAATTGATTCCAATAAAAGCACCAAATTCTAAATGGCAAGATCATAGTTGGCCTCCACCTTTAAATCTTTCTTCTCTAAAACATCGAAGAAACAGTGATACTAGAAATTTCCAGGAAATTAAAAAAGAAGAAAATGAATCAGGTATTAAATTAAAATTATTCAAAGTAGAATATAATGATTAAGTTATAGTCTAAGTTTTGCCAATAATATAATCATGGATAATTCATAAATACCAAATCCTTATTTGTTAAGAAGAAAAATGCTATTCAAATCAAGAATCAAATTCAGGGTTTACCATTCCATTCAAAAATAAGTTGTTAAAGCTATCTATTTGGATTAATGGCAATAATTGATGTAAGAATATTGTAATAGCAGTGAATTACTCTTTAGCAAAACATTTTATTTCAATCTGCTTGCATTTTCTGTAAAGTATTTTAAAGGCAGATAATTCAATAATTCTTTATGTATAAAATGTGATAATCTTTTTTTATGTAATATAATAAATTTTTTACTTATGCATTCAATTGAATTACAATATATAAATATACAAATTGAACCTTGATTTTCCAATTCGCTCAATTTTAGTGTGTTGCCAGATTAGGTTTTTGCTAGACCATCAGAGATCATGTAATAATAATTCATCAATACACCTCTAAATCTCTAATTATAACTCTCCCATGTGTTCAAAGCATCATAGATCACTATAAACTTAAATAAATAACAAAATTTGATTATTTGAAGCATGAGGCTCAATATAATCGAATTATTACTCCACCAGATTGTCTAGAATTAGACTTCTAGTTATAATTGTTATTCATTATATTTAAGAATGAAAAAAGTGCACATGCTTAAAAATGTGTGCGTTAT
The DNA here is from genome assembly GCA_000484575.1 of Olivierus martensii. Taxonomy (NCBI): domain Eukaryota; kingdom Metazoa; phylum Arthropoda; class Arachnida; order Scorpiones; family Buthidae; genus Olivierus; species Olivierus martensii. The sequence continues at coordinate 8,417 of AYEL01052636.1, forward strand.
ATATCCCTTAATTTTCTTCCTTTTTTGTTCTATTTTTGATACTTTGCAGTATGAAAAGGAAGATTAGATGAATTTTTAATAACGTATTTATAAAAATATCTTATTAGCTCAAATATAAGAAAAAATAAGTAAAAAGTAGAAGTGACACATATTTGAACTCTAAAATAATCATAATTTATATGATGACATTCTCTACTGGAAGCCTGCCATTTTGTTTACATTTCTAACACAATTAAGTACTGTACAGATTTATAATGTATTTTCTACTTAACAATTTCAGTCTATCACATACAATATTTTAAAATACTACATTTGGTATTTATAAAAACGATTTATTTTTTAAACAAATTACAATGTAAAGAAAATATAATATTTTTCCAGACACCATTTATATCACAGTTTATATGTAGCAAAAAATTGCTATTGTTTATATAACAAATAGTTATTTTTTTATTACTTTTAGTATAGATAACAGCAGCTCTATTTATGAAAATAAATAAAATACTGTATGGTGAATTGATGAATTATAAGCCAGGATAATGATCCAATGCTTCTGGCAAATTGGTGCTAACTGGCTACATTTCTTTTCTATTTTTAAGTCAATAATACTTCTCTGTAGATTTAAAATAATAAATTTTGTTTTAAAATTTTTCTAATAATTGTTAGCAGATGTATACTATAATAAAAAAATCAAGATCAGAAAATAATATGAAATTTTTTAATTTTATTTTCCAAATCTTGAGAGGAAAATTATATAAGGGAGAATATTTCACATTCGTTAGTTTGTTTAGATAAGTTATAAAACTGAATTCAAACAGGAATTCATGTGATGTCATTTAGAATCAAATATGCAATTATTTCTATGTTTAATGCTACAATAAAAACAAATAAGATAAGAATAAAATATGAAAGAATAAAAGATCATTATATTTTTTATATGCAACAGAATACATACTGCTGCAAAATTTGGATTTTTAATTTGATTCTTCTTTGAGTTGAAAGTATGTTAAATACATTAAAAGAAATGAATCCATGTGGACAATCTGACTATATTTTATATTGAAATTTGAGAAGATATGTCTCGCATATAGAAAAAATAAAGCAAAACTTAAATTTTAAAAATATTTATTAAACATTTTAAATTTAGAACTCTTCTAAATTTGAAGATAATCAAATTTATCAGTGACATCAGAAACATTAAATGTGTTGAATTTAAATTGAAACCTTAACTCTTTACCCATATAAATAGGGTCCATTATAGGGTAAATAGGTGGGATAAATAGTCTCATATAAATAGGATTTATGTGACCATATTTATATGGTCACATAAATCAGGAAAATCTATAAAACAATAAAAAAAATTTTTTGATTAGATATTCATAAAAGTTGAGGTTCTAGGATTAAAATTTATTGTCGTTAGATAATAAAGTGGATTACTAATATAGCATATCAGAATTGTTTCATAAACATTTAATGTTATTCAAATATAAAATTAAATTTATAATTTTTCAAAATAATATTTTTTAAATTATTCACAGGATTAATACAAATCAAATCAGAAACTAAACCAGTTTTAATGAAAAGAAAATCATATAGTGCAAAGTCAAACATGGGAAGATGTGAAGATGTAAGTAAAGTATCATTGTATATATTTTGAATAGTAATAATAAATTTGATTTCAATTAGTGTTTTTAAATATAACATATTAATATTAATATATTTTTATTAAAAAAATGATTTTATATAAAATGAAAGATAAAATGATATTAAACTTAAATAACTTTCAATGCATGATATAATATAAAATATTATAGTTATGGAATTTAAGAATAATGAGTGCCCTGATTTATGATTCAACTTTATATAAAAAATTTTGACATAAAATGTATATTTTAAAAAGCATCTTTATAATTTAGCATATAATGCATTACTTCAATTTTACATGATAGTATCACATTGATGGCTACAATTTTGCTATAATAAGAGTTATCAACTTTATTGATAATATTACTATCAGCAATTAACTCTCTAGTAAATTTATCATATATTATGATAACTATCATAATATTATACAAATTGTACACATACTATATTTATATTTGATAAAATATGAGTGGATAATTCCTCAAAATCCAATCATTCCATGAAAATTCCACTTCCATCCAATGACGTCATTAATATATTTCTTATAAAATTATATAGACAATGTAACAAAACAGATGGACCCTAAACTTTGGAATAAGGAATGCCAAAATATTCAACTTTAGAGATATGTTAAAATTAGGCAATTCTGTTTATAATCTTATGATGGCCTGTTTAATAATCATCACTCTGAGTGATGTATGAAATTGAGAATGAAATGAAGGGCAGTAAATTCAATGATTGGCAGATAAATATAAGAATATTTAAAAAGAAATTGATTCAATCTTTCTCAAATATTTCTATCAAAACTGCATGATAGAAATATTTGAATTATCTTAATGCAGTGGTTTCCAAACTTTCTATGTCTGTGCCCCCTTTTTTCATAAAAAATTGGTACACTCCTCATTTTCATAGCAGTCTAATTTTATAAATATTTTCTGCTTACAATTTAATACTACAAAACAATATACCATATTTTGTATAAATAAAGTTCTTATATACAAAAACTAGCTGTAATACCCGGCGTTGCCGAGTTTTGTTTATAAATCATATATTAAAAATAATTATTGAAAAATAATCATTAACATGCAATATATTGTATATATAATCATACAATAAACAATGCTCCAAATTCAATATCATTTTTCTCTTGTTATTGTTTGTTTATATTTCCTTTAAAAATTAAATGATTAAATATTCAAAATTTGTTCCTGTATGAAAACACTTGTATTAAATATATCTTTTATTATACAACAAAAAACACGTATTAAACAACCGCTTTGCAATAAAAAGTGAAGCACCTGCTTGGTCCTATGTGTACAAGTGGGTGATCGGTTAACGAACATAATCCGTTCCAAGACAGTGTTCGTTATCCGAATTGTTCGTTAACCGATTATCTATTTACCATAGGTTTTTATGGGAATTTGATTAATTAGTTCCGGAGATCCAAAAAAACATAAATAAAAAATTATATAATTTATTACTACGTTCATTTATATGTAATAACAATACTAATTACATACATAATCTTGCATTTTCATCTATATGTTTATTTTCGATAAAGAATCTGTCCAATTTCGATTGCTTTTCTCTCTCCTTCAGGATTTTGCGGAAGTGATTAATAGCCTTGTCGTGGTAGTGATCCCAAGCCTATTGACCTTAACCTGGTATGGGTGCCATTCTAACACCAAAACCAAGCCTATTGACCTTAACCTGGTATGGATGCCATTCTAACACCAAAAGTTTTGTAAAATCTCTCTCTTAAATTTTTTAATAAATCTTTGATTTGTTTTACATTGTCTCCGAGTTCATTTTAATCGGGAAAAACTACTGTTCTTCCATCCTTACCCATAAGTCCACGAACGCGCAAGGCCTAAGCCTGTCATTCCGTTAAGTTAGTTAAGCCGAAATATCCTCATGGAATATTTTTATCTGGCGGCGGCCATTTATAGAGCCGTCATCATCACAGGCTGACCAACACCCATGATGGGGTCAACTGGAAGATTGAAGGATGAGTTTGAATGGTCCGGACCCAGATCCCTCCTAAAATTGGAGGAGTTGGACTCCCGGATCCTCCAGAATGGTAAGCCACAGCTTTACCACGCAGCCATTCAGCTGATCTGTCATTCGGTCAGTCCGCGGGTCCCACAGAGCCATAGCTTTACCACGCAGCCATTGGGCTGACCTGTCATTCCGTCAGTCCGCGGATCCCACAGTTTGTTCTGTGAGGTGTTCGTTATCCGAGTGTTTGTTAACCGATCACCCACTATTATATATTTTTCATATTGCTCAATAACTCGAATGTCCGAAGAGTTGGCTTTATATTTAATGCTGATATTTCCAAAGATTATAACACTCCTGGAATTCTAAATATCTTACAATCGAAAATTCTAACTGGAAGGGTCTGGCATTTTAAATTACAGATTCCCATGAATGTATGTCATGATGTATGCAGATTCCAGATCCGCCATCTAGCTCTAAAAGTTTTAATAATTTACAATTGTAAAAGAATTTGTTTAATATAATAATATACTACGGTATATCGTGAATCTCAATAATTTCGACCTAGTGTGACTAAAGATAATCGGAAATGAATATTTTATTTAATTTATAATAATAGTACCGAATGATAGCAAAAAAAACAAGTGTAAATAAGTAAAAACTGTATTTATAATAATTTTCGTTAAATACAAATATTGTATTATATTTTCTTTTTATATAATGTGAGTAATCGGAAATAATTCTTGAACTTTTTTCCCCAAGAAAAAAAAAGTCCAAGAAACAGCATGAATTTGTCAAATTGAATGAAACAGCTTTCTGTTGCTTTGTTTTTTCCCGTCATAATACTGTATCGAATAACACAGAATACTTTACAACTACAGATCCGAAAAAAATTTCGGGATAAAAAAGAAATATTAAAAACTTATTTTATATTTATATTTACATATACAGCTCTATATTTATACAATATTTTAATTATTAGATCTAATTAGCGATTCCATCTTTTAAAAATACTGTATATATTAAATATTTTTTCAAGTATTTTTGTAAGCAGTTTAGTCATCTAATTTATATGGATCTGCCAATGATGCTCTGTTTGGTTTAAATGATTGTTTCTCCTTTCTGCTTTCATTAACTTTAGGCATAAAATTTTATGATTATTAAGGCTGAAGTTATTGAAATTTATGATAATTTTTCACTTCGACAAGGCCTCATTATTTTTATGGAATTTTTTTATCGAGAAACTTCGAAGTGGCTGGATATGATTATGGATAAAACTGAATCCTTTCGTAACCAAATAAAAATTGATTTATTAATCTCATTGCCTTCCATGTAATCAATAATATTCGGCATTTATAAAGCTGAAGAATGGAGATATAATCATGCTGCCATTCGATATAATAAACAACAAGTTCTATTTATTTTTTTCTCAAAAATAAAATTATCTGCAATTAATCATAAAATAGGCACAATGCATGTAATGCTATTTTAGTACACATTTTCATTATTTAACATGTTTGCACGAAAGTGTGAGAAAAAGGAGTCGTAATTTCTATCGGAACCGATTTTCTTCAAATTATTACATATGACGTTCAATGAATTACATTCGTGACCTCTATAATAATTTAATTTTGATTTCGTTTCACTTATGCTATAAAATATTTAGCAAACTCACAAAAATTTAACCGTGATGTTTTCTTTTCTGTATCCACAACAAACGATTCGACGAACTCGACAATTTTAATAACTGGCTCTGTTGAACTAGTGCCAATCAGTGAATGACACTACTGGATATAATGAAAGATCCCCAAGTTTCCTGAAAAAAAAAAATTAATTTCTCTCTATTTTCATACGATGCCCGCAGATTCAAACCTGACATCAAAGGTTCTTTCTACTTCGAGGAAGCCTTTGATATGACAGAGAGCTTAAGGATGCTAAAATTGATCTCATAAGCATTTCATCGTGTGAGAGTATCCTTCTTACAAAGAACCATATCATATTTAACCTATTTTCACTTGGAATTATTGCAATCGAATTTTCTTACTTGCCAAATTTTTGGGTCAATCTCAGCATTACATCAGGTGAGAGGTTCCTTTTTAATTCCTACAAGACACACATCATTTTATTCTAATTTATTTTCAATTGGAATCGTTACATTTGAATTCTGCTTGCCAAATTCTTTAAATTAGTGGTTTCCAAACTTTCTGTATCCGCGCCTTCTTTTTTCATAAAAAATTCAAACGCTTCTTCATTTTCATGACAGTCTAATTTTATAAATACTTTCTACTTACAATTTAATATTACAAAATAATATACCATATTTTGTATAAATAAAGAATAAAGAATTTTTTAAATAAAGAATAGGCCTATATATATTCTTTATTTACACAAAATATGGTATATTGTATTATATATAAAAAATATACCATATTTATGTATATTGTTCTTATACATAAAAAATATATATTTATTATAGAGTAATAATTTTTAATATAATTAAACAAATCTTACAAAAAACGAAAAATAAAATACTTAAATATATATTATGGTATAATATTTTTAATACAATTAAACAAATCTTACAAAAAAATGAAAAATAGAATACATGTTTAATACAACATAATATTTAATCTGATGGGTGGTCTTGTTTTTCAGCACAAATTCCCTCAAATCAGGGTGTCATTGAAGATATTGCTATTCAGAATTCTTTTTCACTCACTAAATGAGATCGATATTTTATCTTTAAAACAGCTACAGCAGAAAGTTTCTGAATTCATGACTATGTGTACAGTGCTGTATTTATAACCCTTTTGCTGATTCATTTTTTTCAGCAACAATTTGAATTTATTTTTTGTTTGTCTCAAAAATGATGTTTTTGTTAATTCTTGCGCATCCCCTAGCAATAAATTAGCATTCCACAGTTTGGAAAACTGCTTTAAAGCATTAATTTATAAACTTCGGTTTACTATGGCAATCGTGGATCAAAGGAAACTTTTTGGAGGCATAAAAATTAAAATAATATTGAAAGTATATTGTGTTTTGAGTTTACAATTACATTCTATTTCTGTTTTAATCAATTTATCAGTCTAACAGTTCTATTCATCTATATTCTATATTAAAAAAGAAATATTAAATATTTTTTAATATATTTGGAGGAGGTTATACTTTCCAATCCTCCCTGTGGATTAGTTCTGATATCTGATAATTAGAAGCTAGATAACAGGGACCTTGTAAATATCTGTCCTATAAATATTTATTTTTATGACAATCAAATTAAATTTACTTCTGATAGAGAAAGCCAAAAATACATTTAAATCATAACGAAAGGAGAAAATAATTTTAAAATTAAAAAAAATTAAAAATTTTTTATTAAGATGTGTAATATTATAATATTATATAGATATTGTACTGTATAATATTATATATTTTTGTATACTTATATTCTGTCAGACTTAGTGATTTCCATAACTTCATGTCTTAGAAAGAAATAGAAAATATGTTCATGCGATAAAAATTTATGTTTTAATTAAAAAATATTTGAAACTAAACTTGATGTAGAATAGTATGTAATATTTTTTATATCAGTATTTAACTTAACTATAGGAAATAACTTAATGTATCTATAATGGATGTATCCGTCATATACTTGGGACATATAAATATGTATATTGCAGACAGGCATCAATGAGCTTGTTGAGAAAATATATTTAATTTATCAGAAAACAGAAAAATAAAGAAATATATATTGTATAATATTATTATTTTATTATTTAAATATTATATAATAAAATAATGTATAGAGTAACTGGGGGTATTATGGAATACCATTTTGGTTTTATGATTTATAAAAACAACAGGTATTCCATAATACCCCTAGTTACTCTATAAATATGATATATGAAAGTATTCCATAATTTTGTTTTTATGATTTATAAAAACAACAGGTATTCATTCCATAATACCCCTAGTTACTCTATAAATATGATATATGAAAGTATTCCATAATACCCCATATAACATATTTTAACATGGTTGCCATAGTTTATATATCTATCATGTAATTAAAAAAATTATTTAAAGATGCAAAATTCCATATTGCCCTATTCCATATTTTCTTCCAGATAATTTCCAGGAATATTAGATAAATGTGTACTTAGAACATTGTTTTATTCAATATTTGTATCATTTTCTTTTGGGTAGTGAAGGTTTTCGCTTAGGTATAGTGATAGCCTACTAGAAAAAATAAAAAAGCTTTAGAATAGTTTATAGCAGGGATGGGCAATTATTTTCTGCCGCGGGCCGGATAAACAATCTTCAGAATGAAGCGGGCCGTATAAAAATTGAAAAATACATAAGGGCGAATTTAACCTTACGGTGCCGTAATTATGTAATTATTAATTATTATTATATAATAATGTAATGAAATTATTAATGATTACCTAGTGTTATCATTAACTACTTTGAAATAAAATGATTATTGACGATCAAGCAAGATTGGTTCTTGCACCAACATATTCCTCTCACCATCATTCACACGGGACAGGAATAATGGTTGCACCAATTTATCTGCACACGTTCTTGTCAATCTCTCTACGTGTGTAGCCACTTTTGTGATATTTACACAAAGAATATATTCGTGTATGTCAATCTCACTATGGTATGTAGCCACTTTTGTGATACTTACACAAAGAATATGTTTGTGTATCATATTATTAACTTTTATGATACTTACACAAAGAATATATTCGTGTATCAATATTATTTTTTAAAATATACTTTTTCTTGTATTAATTTTAGTTTTTGTTTGTATGCAAAGAGTTCAAAAGCATCCGTAGAAATATGTTACCTCTTAGTTTTTGTTTGTATGTAGAGAGTTTAAAAGAATCCGTAGAAACATAAAGAATTCAAAAGATCTGGAGAAACTATTTTTTTTCATTAGAAACACCAAAGAGTTCAAAAGACATTTTTTTATCGTAAAGGAATCGATACTTTCTTATTTCTTCCAGAAATGCTTCATTGTTGAACGCGTATAAGTATCTTCTCTACTCGCCACATTGAATTACGAAATAAAACAATCTCTCTTCTGATTGGACGAATGGTCCTTAGAAACTATTTTTCTATTAGAAACTTTAGAAAATAATTCGTCCTACGAATTAATAAATTCAGATAATTTTCTTTTAAAACATAAGTATTTTATCAAACTGATTGATTGCGAAGAATCTATTATATCAGAATTTTACAAAATATTAGATACCTACGTAATTAATTTTGTAAAAACTAATTTACAACTTAATGTGAATGGTGAAATTTACTATGTTCATGGTAATTAATATCATCAAAATTTGGAGTAACTCGGTAATGTACGTGTACACTAGCGAGAGTATCCATTATTTTATTTTTTCTTTTCAAGTAGAATTTTATAAATGTTGGTCTTGAAACTGTAATATGTTCTAGTTTATGCGGCGGACCGTCTTTTGCCCATCCCTGGTTTATAGATTAGTCTAATTTAGAAAGTAGTCTGATCATATGTATATTTAAATTTTAATGAATCAGACGTTAACTTAAATTATAGCAGCAGGGCGAACGTGGCAATATAGAATAGTATTCCATATTGTCATCACCCATACGATAATATTTGAACGAAGCCTACTCCAATAGATACCAAGTATCTTAAAATACAAAGAGATATGATGAAAGGTGCTTCCTAAATACTCTTAAGAAACTCAGAAAACAACTATCATCTTAGTTGTAGTCTTTTCAGATAAGGCGGAGTGGGGTAAGTGCACAAGGTTTTTACAAAGTTGGACATTAAACGAAGGTATTTCAACCTATCGTATAGATATTTGGCAGGGTCGTTAACAATGGCATTCCACAGCTAATACCGTTTAAATCATTTTTGAAAATTTTATATACTTATCCAAATGTTTAGATAGCATCCAAAACAATGAAATTTATCACAATTTTGAATAATGCAAATTTTAGCTACTGTTGGACTGGAGTACAGATTTGAATTAAAAATTAACTATATTTTGAATTATTTATTATTTTCTCAATTAAAAATTATTTACTTTGAAATAACTGATTTCAAATTAGCAAATTATAAGATTTTAATTATTAGTTGGTATGTATATATATACATAAATTAATAAGCAATAAAAATATATTTATACGTATCACTGATTAATTTCTTATAACTATGAAAAATTTTTTAAACTGCTAATGAAATAAAATATTTAGATTTGTAGAAAAATATAAAGAATTAAATGGAAATCTTGATATATTTGCAGCACTTTTCTAGTATTATAATTAGTTTCTTATGAACATGGAATTACTACTGTATTTTTATAAATTACAATAATTTATGTATTTTCATATATTTAACCATTTATTTTGAATTTTTAGTTAATCACAT
>AYEL01052646.1:0-23078 GCA_000484575.1 Olivierus martensii
AAATGACAAGTTCTTTCGACAAGAAAGTGTTTCCGAGTCGGAAACACTTAAGAAAATATCAAATTCAAGATAATATCTACATAAATACTCAAATTTATTAAAATATTTTGATGTCCGCAGCAAAAAAAAGCATGCATAACATTAGTGGTAGCTCCGGAACTGCAGTTATATCTCCCATATATTTTTAATAACCAAAAACAGGGAAATAATATTTTGCATATTATCATCACTCATTGAGTTCTAAATGCACCTACAGTTTGGTCCAAATCGGCGTTGGATAATTTCCTTCACAGTTCATCCACCGCCACAATTTGGCGGGAAACGGCCGCTATTGCCGACAGCTGTGCTTAAAACGTGTTGGCAAAACGCTTAAAACGCATCGTTTTAATAGAATTTTAACGGATCGAACAATTTGGAATCGTAGAACATTTTGTGTTTTAAACTTTTGATAATAAGAGTTGAAAATGGCCATCGAGTGGCTGAAAACGTTTCTCCAGTGTAATATTTAAACATAATAAAAGTTTTTCTTGGACTGCTTAACAGTGCATTTGATATTAAGTTGTCATAATCAAGTACCTACATAGAGCAGATATCCCTTGTAAGAGATATAGCAAATTTATTATGCTGTCATTCTTACTTTGTTTTTAATGGTAAATTCTATCAACAAACATGTGGAGTGCAGATAGGAGGCCCAATGGCTTGCATCATAGCAGAAATAATGCTAAGGTCTGTTGAAAAAAATGTACTCGTAAATTATAAACTGCATTTTTAATTCTTTATGAGATATATAGACGACATATTGGTACTCTGGACAAATCAAGACAAGACCCAAGACCTAATCGAGCCCCTGCCCAGGGGGGGAAGCTTACCATACAAAAGAAAAAAAAAGATGCTGAGAACAAAGTTTTGCACAGGACAGTGCAACTTGGTCAATGCTTATTTTTCTTTTCAATCTTAGAGATCTTTTCTCCTCTTTACAATTTCTTTGTTTGGTGTTTTTAAATTTTTCTTATATATTAAGATTACAATTCATATTTATCGTGGTCCCCACACTTACATAAAGAAGTATATAGTCATGTATCAATCATGGGACTAAAACTTGTATTAGATCAGAGAAGCCAGCAAGAAGTTCACTTTCTAGATTTGCCAGGGGGGGAAGCTTACCATACAAAAGAAAAAAAAAGATGCTGAGAACAAAGTTTTGCACAGGACAGTGCAACTTGGTCAATGCTTATTTTTCTTTTCAATCTTAGAGATCTTTTCTCCTCTTTACAATTTCTTTGTTTGGTGTTTTTAAATTTTTCTTATATATTAAGATTACAATTCATATTTATCGTGGTCCCCACACTTTCATAAAGAAGTATATAGTCATGTATCAATATTATTTTAACTAATAATGTATCAATATTACTTTTCTTGTTACTTTCTTAGTTTTTGTTTGTATGCAGAGTTCAAAAGCATCTATAGAAACTATTTTTTTCATTAGAAACTTTTGTTAGAAAACTTTCTAGATTTGCAAATCCAAACAGATAATAGCACTTAGGTAACATTGTGTATAGAAAGCCATCATACATCACCACAATAATTCCAGCCTGGTCAAATGACTCAATAAATGTATAAGCATACTTATTTACTTACTTACTACGTATTTACTTACATGAAAGCATACTTTAAAAAATTATTGACACACTATTCTACCCAAGCTACGAAACAACAAGAACTAGATTACATAATTAGGGTAGGAAGTATTCATGGATACACACCCAAGTTTTTTTTAAATATTTATGATAAGATCCAGAACAACTTTAATGCTCAAAATCGTTTGCAAAACATAGATGAACATCTAACATCTGTAAATAGGAGATATCTAAGTATACCATATGAAGTGGCTAAGCTTGCACCAATTAAATCTACAGCAAGAAAGTTACAGCAGCAAGAAAAAATTCTAATGTTGACAAGACTTCAAAGTGATAAAGAACCATATGATAAACAACAGTGCTTTAGAGTTTGTTATACCTATTCATAATATAACATTAAATCAACAAGAAGAATATATAGGCATAACATCTAGGAACTTATTGTTAAGAATTAAAGAACACCAATGTGATATAATGAATGGCAATCTCTCTATCACTTTAGCTAAGAGGTTCTATTATCCTGTCATTCTTACATTTTATGGAATGAAGCAAAAGTCATGAAAACTTGCCCAAGCAACAAATTTACTCCTGGAAGAGTCACTAGTAATAGCACAGAGAAAGAAATTTGCAATAGTAGTATCAACCAAGCATGTCTATTTTGAAGGTGTGGCAATACAGCATAAATTATAATACAATGGATTCCCTTAATTGGGACACATTGGGCCAAGCCATTTTGTCCCAATTAAGTGGCTGGCCCAATTAACTAAGAATTAATAAATTCAGACAATTTTCTTTAAAGATATAAGTATTTTATTAAACTGATTGATTGCTAACAACCTGTTACATCAGAATATTACAAAATTAGGTACCTACGTAATTAATTTTGTAAAAATAAATTTACAACTTAATGTGTATGGTGAAATTTACTATGTTCGTGGTTAATTATATCATCATAATTTGGAGTAATTTTGCTAGTGTACACATACAGTGTCCAGAATATCCATTATTTTATTTTTTCTTTTTGACCAGATTTTATGAATGTGGGCCTTAAAACTAATTTGTTCTAGTTTATGGGTGGGCTGTACAAGATGCCTTCACAGGCCAGCTTTTGCCTATTCTTGGTTTAGTAAATAAGATGAAGAATCTGCTATTAATTTCTGTACCTCTACCCCTGCAGCATAAGAGACTTCATCTATCTGATGCCAATACTTCAAAAGTTTTAATTAAAAAATTTCATGATAAAAAATTTTGTATTGAATATTATAAAATTACTATATTGAATAAGTACAGCTATATAAAATAAATGTTTTTCACCTAAATTTCTTAAAATAAAAAAATTATAATGTATATAATATTGAACATATACTAAATATTTACTTGCTCATAATTTATCTTAATGTGACAATTAGAGCTACAGCAGATGTACTTTGGTAATTAGCACAACACACTTTGATAATTATTTTAGCTGATTTTGCAAATGCTTCATTTCAGCAAAAGTTTCTATTGTTGTGTATAAACCTATAAAACATCTCTTGATTAGGTTTTAATTCAAGCATATTTTTTAAGTATTATTTTCTTCTCAAACATGATATTGAATTAATCCATATAATTATCTATTATTGACTTCCTGTTCATATATGAAGTAGCTTCAGTGTAAAGAGCCAATTCATGTGACATCTTGACTAGGATTAGAGAAAATTGACTGATCTGTATTGAAAACTGAGTACCCACTGACTTAATTTTGTCTGATAATTTTGACAAGTCTTGTCTGGTTTTGATGAATTCATTTATGGTCAATCTAAGTTTTTTTTATTTTTGGATTATAAAATTATATATGAAATGCCAAATACTTTTGTTATTTTTTAAGTTTAGAATTCTAAAGTTTAAAAATATTAAACTTCAGCTCATTATACTAATAAATATATATATTAATTTTTAATTTATGAATATAACATCTTTACAGATGTCTTTTCGCATTGTACGAAACAGTAAATTTCGACATGTATTTGGTCAGCCCTTAAAGCGTGAGCATTGTTATGATAACATTAGAATCACAAAGAGTTCCTGGGATTCAAATTTTTGTGCAGTGAATCCAAAGTTCCTTGCAATTGTTATAGAAGCTGCTGGTGGAGGTGCATTCTTAGTACTTCCATTACAGAAAGTGAGTATTTTTTTTAAATAAAAGTATGTTTTTATATGAATATAGATATTACTTAACTTTTGTAAACTTTATTTTTAAACTATTTTACATATCACTTTTTACATAAATCATTATTTATTATACAAATAATACCATAATTTATAAGATGGTGTTACAATGATAGTATAGTCTAATTGAAACTAACAAGGGGAATAATAAACTAATCTATCTACAAGGCACCTGGGAGCATTAGTATTGGCCTTGTCCGATAAGTTTCCATGGTAATCATTACATCAGCTTCCTGAAGTAGAATTCTGCTGGATGCCACCATAGTCTAACTGGTAAGGCATTGGGGCACTATCCCAAAAGATCAGAGTTTGATTTTAGTGCAGTGGCAAAATTTTATTTCTGAAAAATTAATTAAAAAATTATACAGTGGTACCTTGGTTAACGACTGTAATCCGTTCCATGATTACCGTCGTTATCCAAGGTGCGATTCCCCATAGGATTTAATTGAAAATTGATTAATTCGTTCCGGCTCCTTTCCACAACCATAACAAATATTAAAAATGCAGATAAAACTCATTTAAATTGTACTAAAAATATGGAAAATATCACTTATTTATTATATTTGCTACAAAAAATTAACATTAATAAAATGAATTGTTCATGAAAACAGTTTTTAATTATCAATCTCACCAGAAGGACAATTGTGCTCACTTCAGAGTTTTTTGACAAATGAACCTGTAAACACTGATTAGCAGCTTATAGATTCAGCCATTATTATATAGATAAGATTTGATTTTGCCTTTTAGTGGCGAACAAACAGTAACACGCATTTGCCGATTTTATTGTCTATATGAACTGTAAGATCTGGAACAGACGTTTTTTTTTCTTCTAATGGAATCCGAAACTGCAATGTCATACCACTTGCAGGTGTCAAGTAATATATAACACAAACAATAGAATCAGACTTTGTTGGCAGAATTTAAAATACTAATCGACTAGAAATCATCTTTAAGAAACTAAAAACTAGTGAAATGTTGCAAGTCTAATTAATTAAATAATTTGTTTTCATTACTATATGTTAAATTATCAATTTGCCTTAAATATATTTTTATATGGTTATAATTTTATTAATTTTAATAATGATATTGAATATTTTTATATGGTTATAATTTTATTAATTTTAATAATGATATTGTCGGAATTAAACTGATTGTGATTAAAAAAATAACGATTAACAACCGAGCTAACAAATCACATGATGCGATGATGAGCTGTTATAGAGCTCTATTTTGTTGGAAGTTCACATAATCAGGAGTCATTAACCAAAGCCTGCGTCGTTAACCAAGACATTTTTTTTTCTTACAACCACTTGTCGTTAACCAAGTACGTCATTATCGAAGGCCGTTGTTAACCAAGGTACCACTGTAGTCTATTTATTAATTACTAGATTGCTCCATCTTAGTTCAAATTTAAAAATTAATTAATTATTAACTCAACAGATGGTGGCACCATAATCTTGATTTGAAAATTAATTGTTAAAAATTAGTTTTCATAAAAGATTTCATTTCACCTCATTGTTAAGTAATACTTCTTTTCCAATTATTTTTTGTATTTTAATTATGTTGTACAGTGTGCAAGAATACTGTGATATGTATCTCCTGTTGGGGAATGTCATGGCACAGCATTTGAGCAGTAAGGATATACAGGCAGCAATACCTGACATGACTAGACACTTGTCTAGTCTTAATCATTGAATGCATGAAACAAGTAGTCATACCACTGCCAAATGTAAACACTGAAAATGCACATTCTGTGAGAATATTAGTTCTTGAGGATGCTGTACTAATAATTAATACAGAAGGACCCAATGACCAAAGTCATACATTTGCATGACAGTTATATCTGAATCATAGTATTGTACTATCCATTCTGCCAGCAAGGATCTGCATCCATATCACTTCACATGGGTGCAAATGTCTTAAGCAGGATTATCCATGGAGACAGGAGTGCTATGAGTGGCTATTATAACAACATATCTCTGATAATACTTTTATCCACCAGATTCTGTGAACTTATGAAGCAATGTTTACACATGAGAATATTTTTAACAGCCATGTTTGAACATTAGGAAGTCTACATGCTACATGTCCACATACATACCAAGGGGGTATTAATGTTTAGTGCATTAATACTGTTGGGGTATTAATGTTTAGTGCAATATTGTGTGTGATATTGGCAGATGGCCATTAGATTCCCTGGAAGACCTAGTGGCCATCTTGCATGCAGCCATCATAGCAATAACATTTTAGCATATTGCAAGGCATACAAAAGAGTATTCTTTAATGGAGGCAAGTAGCTTGCATTGGTTGCATTGTAGTTTCTCACTAGGTGTAGCTCAAAATGAGCTTCACCTAGTGAGGAACAAATAGTTATGCTACAAGTTAATAAATAACTTTTTCTATAAGTGATTTGTCTATTTACACTAGAAGTGACATCATAAAACTTTCAATGCAAATATTTCTGGAATGCTGCATTCACTCTAAAAACTAACAATACATTATCTAAGTACTAAACTAAAGTGAAAAAGCACATTAAACAGTTGAGAATAACATTAGAATCTTTTTTAATAATAATACAAACGTTTTCGGCTTATTACAGCCATCATCAGGTATCTTTGACAAATAAAAATGTTCTAGAACGATCGTTCGTTCAAAAAACGTTTTTTGTTCCATCAGAGTTTTTTTAAATCTGAACAAATTACAAGCAACATTGTAACACATTACGTCATTACGGGATGGTGTTAAAATGTACATTAAGAGCATGCTAAGAAATTACAACACATTTTTTTAACAAATAATACGAGGATGTTAGACAATGCATTAACATAATATTACTACATAACAACACAGGGAATCTAATATATTATAAGCTAAAGAAATAATGTGAATATAGATATTGAAAATATGGATTACGATTTACTTCTTGACTGCAAATTCCCAGGCTTTAGAAACACCTACCACTTTTTCATTCAACAGACTTTCGTTGTTTTGTCTTCGTAATATTTCTAATGTTTCAGTTAGATACTTATGTTGTTCTTTGCTTGTGTGTCTCACTATCTTGGCTTTGTTCCAGAAAACTTCGAGGTTACTGGCGTATGCTTCATTTGCAAGTGCCGTGGCTAACTTCGCTTTTTTGATGTCTGTCTTATGCTCAGTAATTCTTTAGCCTAAAGTTCTTGTTGTTACTCCGATGTATTTAGAAGTTTCATCCTTTTTAGTGTTCAGAACGGGGATTTCGTATACCCCTGTTTTTTCAATTTCACCTAAGGGATGTTTCTCATTTCTTAAAATGTTATATACGTTCGGGAGCCTTCTATTAGCTGCTCTTTTGTTTTGTCTTTTTAGCATCTTCTTAATGCAATTATACCTACCTAACTCGTTTGGTAA
Organism: Olivierus martensii; assembly: GCA_000484575.1. NCBI lineage: Eukaryota > Metazoa > Arthropoda > Arachnida > Scorpiones > Buthidae > Olivierus > Olivierus martensii. Next base: position 7,233 of record AYEL01052646.1, read on the forward strand.
CAGCACAAATTTCCTTTCCTCTTCTCTACTTACCTGATTATTCATTACGTTCTCACTCATTCCCATTGACTTATTTACTCTCATTACAGCTTTTAGATAGCGTTTTCTTGACTGCATTGTAAATGCGTAGGACAAATGACTTTCTGTAACCATGATTCTCTCCTATCCTAATGATGTATTCCACTTCTCTGTTTAAATCTTCTTTTTGGCAGTACATGAGTGCCCTTCTAAAAAAGGACTTAAAAGCAGCTTTCTTAAAATGTATTGGATCGTTGGACCAGTTGGGAATAATAACTGGTTCGTAAGTAGGCTTACAGTACACGGATGTTATTAAACTCTTTCCTTCTACATTTATTTGTAAATCTAGATAGTTGATTTCATTGCTGTTTTTTTGTTGTTTTTTCAAAGTTAAGCTGTATGCCTCTATAGTAAATACTTCGCAAGCCGGGTAAATAAATCGTCTACGTATCTAGAATAAAATTTTAATGTCGGCTGAAATCTTGAGGGGGGCATGGGACTAAAACTTGTATTAGATCAGAGAAGCCAGCAAGAAGTTCACTTTCTAGATTTGCAAATCCAAACAGATAATAGCACTTAGGTAACATTGTGTATAGAAAGCCATCATACATCACCACAATAATTCCAGCCTGGTCAAATGACTCAATAAATGTATAAGCATACTTATTTACTTACTTACTACGTATTTACTTACATGAAAGCATACTTTAAAAAATTATTGACACACTATTCTACCCAAGCTACGAAACAACAAGAACTAGATTACATAATTAGGGTAGGAAGTATTCATGGATACACACCCAAGTTTTTTTTAAATATTTATGATAAGATCCAGAACAACTTTAATGCTCAAAATCGTTTGCAAAACATAGATGAACATCTAACATCTGTAAATAGGAGATATCTAAGTATACCATATGAAGTGGCTAAGCTTGCACCAATTAAATCTACAGCAAGAAAGTTACAGCAGCAAGAAAAAATTCTAATGTTGACAAGACTTCAAAGTGATAAAGAACCATATGATAAACAACAGTGCTTTAGAGTTTGTTATACCTATTCATAATATAACATTAAATCAACAAGAAGAATATATAGGCATAACATCTAGGAACTTATTGTTAAGAATTAAAGAACACCAATGTGATATAATGAATGGCAATCTCTCTATCACTTTAGCTAAGAGGTTCTATTATCCTGTCATTCTTACATTTTATGGAATGAAGCAAAAGTCATGAAAACTTGCCCAAGCAACAAATTTACTCCTGGAAGAGTCACTAGTAATAGCACAGAGAAAGAAATTTGCAATAGTAGTATCAACCAAGCATGTCTATTTTGAAGGTGTGGCAATACAGCATAAATTATAATACAATGGATTCCCTTAATTGGGACACATCGGGCCAAGCCATTTTGTCCCAATTAAGTGGCTGGCCCAATTAAACAAAGTAGTAATAAATTCTAAAATAAAATATGTAATTCGTAGGTAAATAAATAATAGGTAAAAAAATAATAATTAGGTGCCTATTTTAATGATTTATTAAAATAGGTACCTAATTATTAGTTTTTTACCGATCTCCGTCTTCAATATTGGGCCGCTGATATTCACGCCTCACCCAATAACTATAGAAATCCATTGATGTAATGCTTCTTCGACTTCTGAATCCTTTCTATCACACTTTCTTTTTGATGTTCCTGGAATTTCTTTCTTTAATGCCCACTCCTTACGCAGTTGATTTTCTTTTTGTAGGAGACACATCTATGGTAGATTTTGGTTTATTTCAGTGAGTCTATCATGGCTTGTATTAAATGGCTGGCTTTTAATTTTATTCAGCCAAGCAATTTTATTTGAGTGTAAAATCCTTTCTTGATATCTTGGCAAAGATTAGTGTATATATGTGTAACCATACTTTCGAAAAATCCCTAAAATATATCAAAAATTGAAAATTCCTTTTCTACTACTGTCCCAATTAAGCAAAAAATTATCCCAATTAAGCATTTAAATTTTGTATTAGTTTATTAGTTTGGTTTTCATTCTTGAGATTTGGCCCAATTAAGCAGAATCCACTATATATATATTGTTTTCGCAATTATGCGTTGCCCCAGTTAAGCGGAATCCACTGTATTAATAATAATCTCTGGTAACATTTTCAGTTTTCTATGGCCCTGCTCAGCCAGTTCTCTTGGTGGTCCAATTAAGCAGAATCGACTGTTTTGTGTTAACTTGGACAATATTAAATGAGGACCTACTGTATTGCAATGTAAGCGGAATCTACTGTATATAATTATTATGTGGATTCAGTATAGATACTATACAATTTTAGTTAAATCATTTTCTATTGTATAAAATCTTTAATTATTATTTATTGATTTTATGTATTTTGATTATTATTATTTTTGTATTTAACTAAAATTTATATACAGTATTACTCCAACTTATGTGAACTTGGAGTTAGGTGGTTCTTGTTTTTTTTTTGTTTAGCAACACTGCCGCCCACTCTCTTCAGTGTGTGGAACCTGAGAATGGTACTAAACAGGTTTTAGGCCGAAATGCGGTATGTGGTGTGATGTGGGTAAGGATAGGTAATAAGGCTTTTGACTACAACAAGACAATGACTATGGTTTAGGTAACCAATAACTTCTTTTATTAGAGATTTTTGTATGTGATAAAATAATCTAACATTTAGTTCAAAGAGGATAAATACCTGATGCAGCAAAATAAATTAAACTCAGTCCTTTCAACGAATAAGATGAACTCCATTGAATGTGACTTCTTTTCGGTCAGAGATTCTGTATATGGGAGGAGCACAAGATGGATTGCTTGGATTTCTTTCTTGGTAATTATTGAAGAGAACTGTTAATATTGTCCAAGTGCTGCTTTTGTCTTGTTCAGTCTTTTTGCGACTCTTGGGCATGATGAACTTTCTCAGGATTCTGGAATGACTGCAAACTGTCTCAAGGTTCCGAAGCAACTGTTGGACATGTCCTTTCTATATTGAATTGTATTTTCATATTGAATTAATACATATTTTGTATTAATATGTATAAAGAACTGCAATTTTATTAAATATTTTGTTTTTGTTAGTACTTGGTCCCAATTAAACAAAATTTATATGTATTTATATGCAAAGTTGTAGTCCTGGTCCCAATTAAACAAAATTTATATGTATTTATATGCAAAGTTGTACAACTTAAATGAATTCGACTTAAGCGATTTTCGTCGGACTCACTTATTGTGTAATTTTAGGGTATTACTGTAAGAGTTTTCGAACTTTCAAAATAACTGCCTTTCTTCTCATATATAATCAATAAGAAACTAATAGCACTAATAGCAGTGAATTTGTTTATTGAATAAAAACTGTTTATTCACTGCTATTAGTGCTATTAGTTTCTTATTGATTGTATTACTGTAATTATTTCTGTTTTACATTGCAAGACATCGTATATATGTAATTGAATATATGAATGATTGTATTTAAAAATTTTTGTATTCTAACTTCTAAGAACTGAAAACTGATGAGAATCTCGTTTGAAAATCATAAACATTATTTTAATAAATATTTATCCTAGTTTTAGAGACTTAATTGTAATTAGTGCTTTTGTTTTTTTAAAGTTTAATTACGTGACATATCTTAATTAATATTCATTAATCAAAAATTGCATTATTAATTGATGTTTTTTGAAATATTATCTGATTTTTTTATTTATGGCTTGCTTTATTCAGAAGACCAGCTACTATCCAAAGATAAGTTATTTCGTTGGATGTATAAATCTCCATATAAAAAAGTTGTTTTTGTTTAAAAATACAAAAGGGATGTTTTTTTATATATCAGACAATTGGTCAGGGGCTCAAACACTTTATCAATTGCATTTATTACAAAATTTATTGCATTTATCACAAAATTTATGAATGACATTGCTGTCATAAATGTGAATGGTTATAAATCAAAGCATTTGAAAATCAAGAATTATCTATATTCTATTTCTATTTAAATACACTTTTTGTGAAATAGTTTTATACTGTCCTTCATTAGTGTTTCTTGTTTTTGAATAGCTTATAAGTAGAATGTCTCAGTATAAAACAAATGACAACATTTCTGTTTTTCATATTATTTATTTCAATAACTACATTAAGTAAACAAGTTAAAAAATTGATTGCATAAGATCTATTTTTTTTTTTTTAAATAATTTAAGTCGTTATAGCTAATGACTAGCATTATATCTTTTAGTCTTTTTGAAATTTTTGTATTATTTCATCTATAAATTTTTTAATTATTAATTAACCAGTCTTCAGCACTTGTTTAAGCAAAAAAATTTTATTTTAATAATTGTTAAAGATCTTAGAGTTTTAAACTTGTAGTTACTGAATATGGCTTTATTAAGCTGAAAGATCTTTAACAAGTATTAAAATAATGATGAAATTGATAAAAACAGTTTTGGATTATAGTTTGAATATTAGTTGTTGAAAAATGATATTGAATATATAGGGCAGTGGTGGCCAACCTTTTTAGATTTGAGGGCTACTTTTCATTTCAGAAATCAGACTATATTATTATAGTCTATAAAGTAGACTACCAGTGATTTCAAACAACAAAAACAATTTTTGATACAGAAAATATGACACAGTTCACCATGAGTTGCCTCTCACAGCTTGCTGGTCGACTACTAGACTGTGGTTGATGCATTGGCCATTCCTGATATAGGGGATTCTCATTATCTAAGATTCATTGTGTCCATCCAGTTATGAGGCATAATGAATTTTCATTAATTAAATATAATTATTATTTTAAAATCAGTATTCAAATTTAGCTTCAGTCTTAGCAAAGAGAATGAGCACCATCCTAGTCAGATTGTCTGCTAATATTCTTCTAGATGATGTGTGTGCTTTCTGTATTTTTATCATATAATAGGAAATTTTTTCCATATGCATTCAAATGTGACTGATTAGTATAATATAACCTTCCAATTAAATATTAGAGTGCATTTTTTCTCATTCCATGAATCCAAAATAAAGTATTATAGAATCTTACTTTGTTTTGTTTTTAATGTTGTGTAATTTGTAAAATATCACTAATAATTTTATAATTATTTTTCATTGTTAAAATTTAATAATGTTTCGTTAAAATTTGAAGTTGGAAGCAATACTTATATTAATTTGATTTACTCATACACAAGATGTTTTTATTGAAATTTGTTCATTTAATATTAGACAATACATTTCATTTTTTTCTTCAAAATTAAAAGCTATTTTATTTCTGAAATTAAAAATTATACAAAGAATAATGTATATTTGTAATTGACTACTTGGTATTTGTATACAAATAATCATATAATTTTGTACCAACTTATTAGATTTAATGCTAATATTACATTATATATCGGGGTCTATGCTAGTCTCAGTTTTTCTTCAGAGATGAAAAATCGTCTATGTGGAAAGATTGTCATTTTGCAGAGACAGTAAAGAGATTATTATGCTTTAAGCGATGCTAAAGTCATTCTCTCTTAGGAAATGCCATCATTTTCCTATGATGCTTAGAATTTACATATACACATTTCAACCAATGAAATTACCCATTACATTGCATTTCACCAGCACTGTGCAATCTTTGCATTTGAAGCAAATGGCACTAAAGAGATGTGGTTATTTATCTAATTACACCATGCAACAGTTATAAGCTTTAATAAGTGAATTGGAGAAATAAGCTACTCTATTTTAGAGAATATGATAGCAAATGTATCAAAGCAGTCATTGAAAGAAATGTGGAATGACTGATTGTCAGAAAATGCACAACAAAGATATGATATTAATATGATGTTTTATTAAATTAAAAGAAACATTCACCAAAAACAAAAGACAAAAGTAGCAAATATTTGTATTTAAAGCAAATAGTACTGGTGTTTGTAGTCAAAAATAATGCTAATGAGGTAAGATTTTACTTTGAATGCTGTCATTCACTCAATAGTTTAGATTGTGTATTACTTTTTATATTTTTAACTGATTCTTTTAGTTATTATTTATAATTGCGAATATTAACAAAAACATGAACATTTCAATGAATCAAAGTTTTTGTGTTCAATCTGAATACAATATTAATTTTCATTGACAAGTGGCAGCAGTCAAAGTAAAATTTTGCTTAAACATAAAATATTTTAAAACATTGATAACATAATTGTTGACAAACTTTAAATACTGATATTAAATTGCAAAAATAAGATGATAAAAAATATTATACATTTAATGCATAGAATTCTGTTTGAATTTTCATTTATTATTCAAAGGTGTTTAGAAAATGTGAATATGCAGTAATGTTTTAAACCAATGTTTCTCAAAGTGGGCAATATCGTCCCCCTTAGGAGTGACTGGGTCATTAAAAGGGGTGTCAAGTAGCAAGTGGGTGGTAGCGGGCATCGCAAGTCATCCTCTTACTGCCCACTTGCTACTTGACATCCCCTTTAATTATCCAGTCGCTCCTCAGGGGTGATATTGCTCACTTTGAGAAACACTGTCTTAAACGATAAATAATAGCTTAAAACATGTTATAATTCTGATCGATAGACAGTTGAATATCATCCTAAATATTTTGTTGAAATCCTCTATCTGAGAAAAAACTACAATGCTGATGTATTTCAACTGAAAAAGTGTCTCATCCAATATGTGTAAATTTGGTGATAATTCCTTAGAAAGCCGCATTGTCATTTCTTTTTATTAATAATTAATTTAAAAAAAAAAAGAAATCATTCAAAACATTTCAAGTATTTTAATGGCCTTTAAATATCCTATTCCAAATGAAACTACATATTATTTCTTCTTTCAAAACTTCTATATGCTGATTGTCACTGTTGAGCGATAGGTAAAGATATCACTCTGCAGAGAGAAAATTTTTAAGACAAAAAGTTGTCTCTGACAAAATTGTCTTTTTAAAAGTAGTGTAACATTGACTTAAAACAAAGAAATTCTCTCTCTAACACAGTGCTTCTCAAAGTGTGGATCGCAACCCCATATGGGGTCGCATAACAAAATTTGGGGGTCATAGAAATTTTAGCAAATGTTTTAATTCGTATTCCTAGATTATATACCTCTATACCCAGGACCGCGAAAATATTTTCTGGGGTAAAAGGGGTCGCCAAGTGGAAAAGTTTGAGAACCGCTGCTCTAACGGAACAACCAATCAGCAGCGATGCTTGCCTACTGACATCAGATAGTTTGTCTAAAGCGACGATTTTTACTAACAAGGGGAGGTTCAGACATTCGGGTCACCGATTTTTTTGAAATTTTGCACACCTGTAATAGTCCCCTAGGACAATATAATGTGTGAGTAATAAAGTGCACTACTCCAGGATTGTCGAGAAAATCGCACGAGAAGTTTCGTATTGAGTTCATATAATCTAAAATTTAATTATATTTCGAATGTGTCAGTAGCGCAGTGGTTGGAGATTTGCTTTTTTAATTGCGTGATCGCTGGTTCAATTCTTAGCTTTGATAATTTTTTTTATTTTTATTTATTTATTTTATTATTATTATTTTTCTCTTACATTGTTTTATATAAATTCAGTTATTTATATTTTTTTATTTGTTTTAAATATTTTATATATGTTTATATCAACGATGGTTTCTATAAATTTTTTGTCAATAGATGGCGCCACATTCTATTCTGTAAAAATACTAACTTTCTGACTGCAAAATGAGTGCGGTGCATTTGAAAATTACTTCTCTCGGCATTTCTAACAAATAAAAACTATTCCGAATGACTTTCGTCGATAAAGTCGTTAACAATTATTGAATGTAATAAAAACCAAACAATGTTTATCAAAATCAGTTCCACGAGGTTGAAGTCGATTCACAATTAACGAACGATATAGGCCAGTTAAGAAGCCGAAGATGTATGATTTCATTTAATTAGAAACAAAAATAAAATTAGTGAATCTACCTAAAAATCATCCCACTTGGAGTCTGTGCACTCTCCATAAAAGAGGTTCTCGTAAATTATTAAAGAAAGATGAGAAATATATCAAAATTGAGGAATATTTTCCAATAAATATGCTATTATCAATAATTATAAATTAACATTAATAGTTAATTATTACAAGTTAATATTCTTATAGAATAGAAAGTGGCGTCATCTATTGACAAAAAATATATAGAAACCATCGTTGATATAAACATATATAAAATATTTAAAACAAATAAAAAAATATAAATAACTGAATTTATATAAAACAATGTAAGAGAAAAATAATAATAATAAAATAAATAAATAAAAATAAAAAAAATTATCAAAGCTAAGAATTGAACCAGCGATCACGCAATTAAAAAAGCAAATCTCCAACCACTGCGCTACTGACACATTCGAAATATAATTAAATTTTAGATTATATGAACTCAATACGAAACTTCTCGTGCGATTTTCTCGACAATCCTGGAGTAGTGCACTTTATTACTCACACATTATATTGTCCTAGGGGACTACTACAGGTGTGCAAAATTTCAAAAAAATCGGTGACCCGAATGTCTGAACCTCCCCTTGTAAGAGTAGCATAGACCCCAGGAAGTTTCAATTTGTAGAATATGAACCAAATTTAAGTTTCCTGAGTTGATGGACAGTTTTTATAATGTTTTATGCAAAAAAAGTAAATAAATAATGACCAGATGAAAGAATGCTGAAGTAAAATACAAAAAAGTAAATTTAATAAATAAATTCTTTTTATCTGTTTTATAAATTTATCATTTTGTTAGTTGTAGCTTCATACTAAAGTTTATTATTTTAATATGCTATTTGATGATATTTAATAATATACTCTTAGTACACTATTAGTTTTTCATCATTTCATTATTAATATAGTATGATTCATACATGTAATTCAATAACTTATTTATAATGTTTCAATAGATTCTCATGGAAAATAGTTTTCTCAATATTATTTCACTTTCAGTCATGTTTATCAAGAACACATATTGTGTGAATTTAGACTCTAGTATACTAATAATAATGGAGTTTGTGATCATAAAAAAAGTGTACAAGTAATAGATTTATTATGAAATTAGAAATTATTATAAAAAATGTAACAAGTTATGGCCATCATGAGTTTTGTCAATACACTTAATAATAATAAATGAAAATAAAAAGTAGTTGTTAATTACATTAAAGTTCAAAATAAATGTTGTTTTCTATATATAGGATTTTAACTTTCATTTTAAATGGACTCACTTGAATTGGTATTTCCGTAGTTTCAGTTAACGTCAGAGAATGAGGACTATTATATATATTAAATATTAATTGTTATCAATTTAATTCTGATCTTGTTTATGCCTATTATTTTATATTTTTATGTTATTACTTTTACTGTTATAATTAATGTTAGTTTTTATTTTAGGTAAAAAATTTAATAACAATATGAGAATAAGTTCTTTAAGTTCTAATTCAAGAACTAGTACACATCCTTCTATGGAGGGAAAACATAGTCGTTTATCTGCATTGGGACGATTGTTTAAACCATGGAAATGGAAAAGAAAGAAGAAAAGTGATAAATTTGAACAAACTTCAAGAAGTAGGTATTAGAAAAGTGGTTAAATTATTTTAACTTGAAAGTGATTACTTATAGATTCTCAACTGTATCACATTTTAAAATTTAATTTTTTTTAAACTTAAATTACTAAAATAATTTTTAAAAAATTGCAAAAGAAGTTTCATAAATTTTGAACTTTTCTAAGGCATTACTAATGTTTTTTGAATATATTAAAGACATTTAAAATATTAAAAAAATTTATGTATTGACTGTACACATATGATTACTCATGTATGTAATATTTCAACATGATGACATTGATTGATTATTAATTATTATCAAAAATAACTATTATATGATTTTTTTTCAGATTGTTTTGCAGTTGAGTTCTACTTTAATTCTTAAATTCGTATTTACTAACATAAAAATTTAAAAATTTTTATTTTATATGATTTTATCATTCAAATTTGAAAAAATTTTGCTTTTGCTGAAAACAAAAGATGTTGATAAAATTTATGATTTTATATATAAAATAAATGAGATTTATAATAAACTAAATCAGTAAAAAAGAGTAATAAAAATAGTTATCATTAGAATATAGTAGTATTTACTATATATACTAATAAATAATCTTTGCCATAAATACAAATGTAATAAAGTAAATATAACAGCTATTTTAATTGCATGTTGAATTGAAATAATTGGTGTTGTAATTATTTTTAAATAAAACTAAGTTTCAGTAGTTTATAGTTACTATAAAAAAATTAGAGTCAGCAAATTTAAAATAATGGTAAAATAATTATGTATTGGTTATCATTTTGTTCTCAAATGAATACCAAAAACTATCCGAAAATAACAGAAGTTGCATTGTTGCATACTTTTATAATTTTTTTACTCTCTCTCTAGATTATTTAACTTAAAGAGTTATGCAATAGACTTATGAAATTTTCTAAAAATTAAGTAATACTGCAATAAAGAAAATATTAAAGCAGAAATTTCTAATTTTAAATGTGAAAATAGTCATTTTTAATAAGCCTATAACATTGATAAACTTGTATGTTATCAGTAATAACATTAAATAATAGAAATAGTACATATAGTGCTATCATTCAAACTAATTAATAACCAGTTCAATCTATTTTTATTCAAAAAGTATTAATTCAAATAGGATGATTCTATTATAATACTATTTTAGTACATATTTTCATTGTTTAACATGCTTACATGAAGTTGTGAGAGGAAGGAGTCATGGTTTCTATTAGAACAGACTATTTTCAAATAATTTCATATGATTTATATTGAAATGCATTCATGATCCTTTTAATAATTTATTATTATTTTAATTTCACGTATGTCCTAAAACATCTAACAAACTGAAAAAATTTAACTGTTTTTTCCCCCTTCTCCTGTTTTCATAACAAATGTTTTGGCAAATTTGACAAATTTTAACAGCTAGTTTGAGTGAACTGATATGAATTTGCTGAACATCAGCAATAAGTACATACATATATTAATTCAGTTGTCATTCATATGCAAAATGTTTTATTATAGTTTGTTTAATTAATATTGTGTACAACATAAATATTTCATTTTTTTAGCATAATTGGAATACAGGGTATTTCAAAAAGAATCATCAGATTTCAAGTGTCCATATGTATGAAGTTTACACAGGCAGTGATTATTGACACATTAATTTAAAGACACTTAAAATTTATGTTACTCATCTGTAAGTACTTTGTGACTTCCTTTAGTAACACGAAAAACATTAAGGTAATAGAATTTCCACCATACTCATTCCAGCATGTCTGTAGAGGTCCAGGAGATCCCTAAATAGTATTTCCTCATTTTAATCAAATTATAAAAACATATTAAAATTTTGATGTAAGATAAAAGTTGTTTGAAAAAATGAGAAATGATTATTTTTAGATAATACTAGTTGATAAAAAAAATTTGTCATCTTTGGGAGACGAGGAACTTCTCTTTTTGCAACTTAGTTCCTTGTCAGAAGTGTAGGAAGTTACTGCTAAAAGTTCTCTGAGAGAGGATAAATATTGCTAGTTCCTTGTTCAAAAAGAAGAAGAAGAGAAGAGAGAGGTTGTAGCCAACAAGGAAAAGAGAAAAGGATTAACAAACAACCATATAGAGGTTGAGATGAAATGCATCGTCCCGTTAGGAGTGGCTGACAGAGGTGAAATAGATGGAAATGTATTAGGGCATGCAAATTAATTGGTATTTAACTTGTGATTTATTAGAAGATGAACACTTAGGAGAAGATAAATTCCCTCTCAGATGTGTGCTCAGGAAGGCAAAAGTGTAGCTCTCCCGAGGAAATTGTAATAGTTATAAATTGTTATCTAGTTATTAGCTGTTAAATCTAACTATTTCTTTTCATGTTAAAATAAATTCTTTGTTATAGATATAACTTTCTGAGTTAATTCTTGTATCCTGGACCTCCCGATATCACATGGACCAGCGTCATTGGTCCATGTGCCATATATCGTATTTTGGTCATCAACTTTAGCATTTAAAACAGAAACATATAAGGGAAAAAATCAAAAGAAAACCCTTTCTTTTGATTTTTTCTTTTACATGTTTGAAGGGATTACTATAGAGAGAGAACCAATATTAATTGAAGTGTACAGTGCAATGGAAACATTAAACTCTATTTTGAAAATTCAGACATTTCTCAGAATGAAACTGTTTTTTAAAATCTCCATAAAATTGATAATGTAATTTACATGAAATTACATTATCAATTTACAAATCAATTATTAAAGAAATGTAAGCCTATTGTTCAAAAAAAATAACAAGCTTCCTAAATTAAAAATTTCTAACTAATGTGACTTGTTTTATTTGCTGTCTAATTAAACCCATTGTAGAACATTAAAAGTAATGGTCACATTTAATGTTTCTGGGTGAGAATTCCTTCCTGCCCATTCCCAGGATTTTTTTCTTTTTGCCGTTCCCAAATCCTGAGGAAAGTTTGTTGGGAAATCAGGAAAATTGGCTCCTATAACCTAGTATTACCACAATGGGAAATAAATATACTATTCACAATGTATCTTTTAGATATTTTTCCTCAATAACATTGTAATAATGTGTTATAATATTACAATGTTATTGAGTGTGATATTGAACAGGATTCTCTTTGAATGGGAAATATCCTATACACAGAAAAATATTTTCACAACCCAGGATTTGAATACAAAATCATCTTCAGGTGAACTAACTAAGAAAATCTAAAGTAGCTTACCTTAATATGACATTGTAATCAAATCCTGGGCTGTGAAAATAAATATTTCTCTGTGAAAACACAAGCTATTTCTGTTTTCCATGATAAATAGTTCCATAAAAGTAACTGCCAATACTATCAACCACGTTCGATCAGTTTGTTTACGGCTGACGATTGTGTTGTACGTTAGTACATTAATGTAATATACGTAAATTCTCTCTGTATACTATAAATTTGGTTAAACAAAATTTGCATTAATTACATTGTTTATATTTTGAGAAAAAGACTGTAATGTAACAGAAACCTAGTCAAAATGATACCGTAATGATCTCTGTTTAGCATTCAGGGCAGGAGATGCACTAGTCATGAAATTCCGGTTGATCTCCATTTAGGAAATTTTATTTACTTATTTTTTGCGTCAACCTTTTACATATAGAAGTATCTCGAAACCTCTGAAAGATTGCGCTGGGGCCACAAACCCCGCTTGCTCCACCTTCTGTATGGCTTTTATTAATATTTGCTGTTATAGCCATTATTACAGATGATCAATGAAAATTAAATAAAAGAGATTATTTTGGGAATTCTTGAGAATTCTTGGGAAATATGATTTCCCGTTCTCGATTCCTGAAGGTTCCAAAATGTCAGGAATTTGGAAACACTTGTCATATTGCACCCTTACAAATTTGTTAAACATTTCTAGTTGTCTTTCTGATAACCCCTCTATAACAAATTAAAACTTGTGATTTTTATAAGCTTTTATGAAATGTTACACTATATTTATTTTTTAGAATTTTGCAAAAAAATCTGCTACATTTGGTAACATTGTTCAGAATGCAGTTCCAAAATATCTGTCAAATCAGTGTTGTCAAGTCTATTCTAATATTTGCCATCAGTGTTTTACTTTTCAGATTCTTCATTTCAGGCTCAATGTGAAATGTTTTTTAAGTATTAAAATTTTAAGAAGTGTGTTGCGCACACACCTTAAAATGTGTTGTGTATTGCACAGTTTTACAAAGTGTGTATTTATTATATTGATGATGATATCTGGGTCATTGTTTTATTAATTAATAAGTCTGTAAATATATAAGCATGAAAATAAAATATGTTAAAATTATATTTCCGGTTAAATTTTTTCTTGTTCCAGATTGATGTGAGTAGAAAATGGTCAGCCTTAGCACACACAAACTATACCATATTATTAGGGGGAGGCTGCATTATACTTTCGACAATAAATGATATAGGAGAAGGGAATAATACAAATTGTGACATCATGTAAAAATGAGTAAAAATTTAAAAATCTTTGATTAATAAATTTTTAAGAGCTTTTATTTTATAAAATATAAAGTGTTTGAGAATAACAGCAGTTGAAAATAATAACTAAAAATTTTAATGAAACGTTTTCAGTTGCTATACAACCATCTTCAGCATTAAAATGTTTCATTAAAATTTTTAGCTATTATTTTGAACTGCTGTTTAGTGCTGTTATTCTCAAATATTATTAGTAACAGTTGGTTAAAATAGTTGTTTATAAAGTGTTTATCCTTAACTGTTTCAAAAATAATAACTGTGATATAACATAAGGAGATGCCTTTTGTTATAAAATGTAAATCATATTTGGTTCTAAGATATTTATATCCAGTAGTTTGAAAGTTTTTTAGAAATTAAAGAAAATATGTAGCAAAATAACAGTGTAACTTCTATTTTCTACTATTTTATGTATATGTCAAAAACTTGAAAACTGCTTATACTTAAAACAGGATAAAAGTGAACAGCACTAATAGTAGTTGAGTTAAACTAAAACAAACTTTATTTACATAGAAATCGCAAACATTTTCGGCTGGATTGCCATCATCAGACAGTTCATTCTAAAGAATTATTTTATTTGTAAACATCATGTTGTTTATGTCTTTTATCTTGTAACAGTTACCATAGCAACACGGCTGTCTTGTTCCTTTTTTGTATTTGAATTTAATCTTTAGAATGAACTGCCTGACGATGGCAATCCAGCCGAAAACGTTTTTGATTTCTATGTAAATAAAGTTTGTTTTAGTTTAACTCAACTGCTATTAGTGCTGTTCACTTTTATCCTGTTTTATTTTATGTATTTTTATTTTTATAAAAAAAAATTTGAGAGAAAAATTTAAGCAAAAAGGAAGAGGTCTTGAAATATGTAGCATCACAGTCAAGGGAATGAAGTTTGATGTGATGAAAAATTAAGTGAAGAAAAAATTAAAAAGTGTTTGAAACAATGTGACATATTTATGGATGCTCTCAGGATTTTCACTGCCATATCATAATATCAATATGAATGAAAATTTGATTTAAAATTGCAACAAATGAATAATTTTGTATATATTATTGCTTTTTATGTAATTTTAAATATTTAGTATTATATAATGCTTCTGTTAAGCATATAATAGTGAGGTAATGATGAATAGGATAGAGAAGATTATTTACAATTTACATTTACAATCTATAAAAAGTATTTTGCATAAGTTTTTGGATTAACAGTCTAGGTTGGTTAATTCGGTGGTCTATTGTATAAATTTCATCAACAAAAGAATGTTGAATTAGTTCAAAACATTATTGAGTTGTAAATTCTGTAAATGTTGAATAAATTATAATCTGCTGAAGGCCTCTGATTTTTACTTATGGATACATTCACTGTGAAAACAATGATGTTAAAATATGAAGCATAAATTTTAATGCAAGATCCTATTCTATGAAGTATATGTCAATTTAATATTGTTTGAGTATTTAGCTATAAAATTATATAATTCTTTTATAATAAATATAAATAATAAATATTTTATATATATTATATAGATTTGCTACAATTATTATATAGGAAAATCTCAATCTAGTTATAATATTCATTATCTCATTTTATTCTGCAGCCAAATTATATACAGTATATAATAATCTTTATAACTGATTTCATAATCTATACACTCATGCATTTTTTCAACTTTTCATTTTTTTAAATAAATAAAAATTGATTGTATAGTTATAAAACAATTGTTTATAATAATAATAATAATAATAATAATAAGAAACATCACACCATTAAATCTACAGAACAACACTTCAAACCCAAT
>AYEL01052668.1:0-22089 GCA_000484575.1 Olivierus martensii
ATATATATATATTATATAATCTTCTAAAACAATGCATTTAAATTGCTTTAGGAGATTATATTCTCAAAAACTTTTTCAAATAGTTAAACATTTTACATCAGATTTTTCATTTCACACAGTTCATTTTACATAGGTTTTAATGAATCTTAACTACTGTGTAAATTAATGGATGAGAGAATAAATTACAAAAATAGGTCTCGCATACATACACATTTGCACAAAACTGAAATTTTTAAAATTCTGTATTTGAAATAATGTTCAAATTTTATTATAGTATGGGCAACAATATATTTACAAATTAATTAATTAATTTTTAAAAATGTTACGAAGCATTAGAAAGCACCGTTGGAGGTTGATTCTTAATTGACTGTTTTCCGTAAAGTATTTCTGCTCTCTTCAGAAAGGCACTAACCATTTGACGAACTACTTCATCAAAGAATACATATGATAATTGTGAATGTAATAATGATCTAAATTCAAATGATACCTGAAATTAAAAAAAAAGAATTTATAATCATAAATTGAATGGATCTTGACAACATTCACTTCAGGATAAAAATTTATCTAGATCCAATTGTAACTAATACAATTGAATCTGGACAAATTTTTATCTTGAAGTGAAATGCAATTTTAGATCTGTTTTAACATTAATATTTATTAAATTTAGGAAATACAGACAGTCCCTGAGTAGGTGGATTGTTCCACAAAACTCTACATAAATCAAAAGATACATATGTTGAAACATATGTTATACAGTAATAATGTGTCAAATGATGTAAGACTAAAAATAGTTATATTAAAAAATAAGCAGATAAATCATGTGGTAAAGCAGTCTTGGAGGATCTAAATTCAATTCCAAATCTTCAGTTTTTCTGGAAAGATCCAGATTGGGCTTGGTCATTACCTAAAAATAACCCCATGTAAATATGGATCTATGTAAGTTGATCTACATAAGTCAGGGATTGCCTGTATAAATGATTTAGATCAAATTTATTATTTTTTGATTATCTTTTAATTAAAAGATTTTTTTTAAAGTGTAATATTTCGTAAATATTTTGTTATAATAAAATTGAGAACACCATTGAAATATTACTGCAAATTTATAGTTAGCTAAAGATAAAATAGTAAATTAATAATATCTTTGTACTAAAAGTACATTATATACTATTATATAAATTTAATACATTTTGGGAAACTTTTATTTTTGAATTAATTATCAAATATGTTTTTTTATATTTATGGTGGGAAAAAAGCAGCTTAAATATGTCATATCTGAGTTGTGAATAAATAAATATCAGTAAAAAAATTTTTCAGAAATTTTATCATAAAGCAAAAATGCTGCTATAGATATATAGCTACAAAAATGAGTGTGATTAATCTGACTCACAGATAAATGAGAATTATCTATATGAATAATGCATTAAAATTATTATTATTAAATTTATATATAGTTTCCTACAAACATTAAATAGATTATAATATATTTAAAGTTTGTTTTCAAATTTACTTTCAAAAAAAGTACTCTGCAGATTTAGTTTCCCTGAAAGTTCATTAAGTGTCATCATCTATACATGATGCCTATAGGAATCCATTGATTTACTCCTTAATAAATTAACTATGTAGATTAATTAAATGGATTTTATTGGTTTTTGATCTGAATACTGTTTTGTTTATGATAGAAAACATTTATTTCTTGATATATATTTATTTTTTTTTTATGTGATCAGAAATCAATTAATTGCATAAATACAATATCAATTCCTCTTGATAGCTTTACTGTATCAACTATTCATATATTGAATGCTGCATTTGTTAACCATTACTTAACAAATAATTAAGTATAATTAAGCAATGCCTTCCTGTTTATTTCAAATAATTAAAGGAAGGAGTTTACTTATCTGGTGATTGAATAAAAAATAATACATGGCTGCTATTGTAAAACTGAATTTGATATAAAAAAATTATATTTTATTAAATATTAAGCAATTTTATTTTTTTGTTTTTGTATTGGTTGATATAATCTCTTTCTTCTTGCAAAATTTATTTTAATCAAAAACTGGATTTTACTTTTAATTTTTTATTCTATGTTAAATGAGATAAAAAATAAACAGAGCATCCAATTTCAACATATTGCATATCTTTGCAAATACAACTAATCCTCAATTAATGCAGTACTTGAATTGCATTATTTTGATTTAACACTGTTGAATTAATATTGAATTTTCATTTTATACTAGTAAACCCTGTTGTAGCTACGCCAGCAATATAAGAATATGTTGGTTATCGATGAATGATTTTACAATTTAATGATTTCAAAACTGAATTTAATTATTATGCAAAATTTCATTATTATTAACGAAGTTTGTCTTATTTATTAAGAACATATTTCTTAATAAAAATTAATTACAGAATTTTCAAGATTACTGGAAAGAATAAACTACAAATTATCTGAAGCACTCGCTAATGATTCTACAATATATAACTGACCATGAGAAAACACATTTTTTCTAGATAAACGCCAATTGAATTTAATTATTGTGATTTCATATGCTGATTTCACTGATTCACTGGGAAGTTCTTTGCCATTCAAATGGAAAATCATGATCAATTGATTTAAGAGTCATACAGGGAATAAAAGCATGTTTGCCAACTTGACACATTGATTGGTCTCCTCCCAATCATTTTCTCAATGATGAATTTAGCACTGTTGGATAATCAATCTGCTGTTGCCTTATTTCTTAGCAACATTAGTATTATTCTACATTTTTATCCAATTAATTAGGAGTAAGTTCAGACGTTTCTACTGAATTTAATTAAATACTCCACTAAGACTATAGCTTTATGCCAGGGGCATTGAGAGACGTCGCCAGGCCTGGGGGAAAATTTATATGGGCTCCAAGTAATTTTCAAGTTATAAGGTTGGGCAATTTATTACCCTGTTTTGGAATTTTTAGTCCTCCGGTTAATTAGTGTGCAAAAAACAAACAAATTGAAGGATGATGTCCAGGCCCCTGTGAATCCTAGGCTGAGGATATTTTAACGTATCATCCCTCTCCTCTGATTAGCCCTGCTTTTCTCTGCTTGTTTGAAAGTGTATCTGCCTTGAGGCACGCTTAATCTTTCTTGACGTCATTAGACATTCTATCCATTGGCAAATGATCATACAGTTTAGAAACAGAAAATTCAGTTTTCTTGCATGAAAGTATGATGTGAGAACATGGCAGACCTAAAGCCATATGTCACTATGCACTTATACCATTTTTGAAAGCCCACAAAAGTAGTGCCAAACGAAAGGGACAACCTATAGGTCAAAGTTCATAAAATAATTGGAGGTGAAGTCAGTTCCTTTTTGGAAATTGGAAATATATATATATATTTATATAAGAATCTTTAATCTTTAACACAATAGAACCGATGAATATGCATTTAAATATGTGTCGGTACAGTGAATTGTTAACTCTATTAGATAATCATTAATATAGCAATCTATCTCGAATATATCACTGATCTAACTCCTGTTTCTTTTTATGATCATTGACTTATAAATTGATCTCTTTCGTTTGGTACTACTTTTACCAGACTTTATAAAGTTAAAATTATTCCATCGTGCAGGTCGAAATCATCTTGCATGAAAGTTATTTTGTGTATTTTTCATGTCTATTACTCTTCTTTTGTTGTTTTTAATCTAACTGATGATCAATCTACAGGTGCTTATTTGTTATTCATACAAATGATCGTTGGCTATAGTATCATCACCAATATAACTGGCTAATTTTGTCACGTGACTATAGATTGACAAACATCTTGACCAACTGAGAAATCTAGTAGAAAAATTTAAAGATGAATGTATTGTGCAATTTTGATCACAGGTATGAGCTTGTCAACCAAGGCGAATGGATGAAGAGATATCTGTAATTGGACTGAATGGTGATCAACGACTCACTCATTTCCACTGAATTTCCCTAAAATCATTTGATAAAACTATTTAGTGGTAAATAATAGGTTAGAAAGCTAATATACAGTTTTATTTTCACGTGGAAGAAACAGCATCATGTCACAAATATTGCGAATAAAAAAAAAATACAGATACATTAAAATGGAAGATGTTTGTAAAATTTATTGACTTTTGTATTATGTTAATTAAAACATATCCTTCTTAACTATTAATTAAAGCATAATTATCGTCTCAAAGATAAGACCTAAATTAATCTAACAGAAAGCCAACATCTCAGGCAGACGAATCATGCCATCTATGGAATAAGTTATAAAATTATGCCATATTTGAATTTTTGAAATTTTTTATAACAGTTATTATAAAAATATATTTAATAGTCAAAAACTCTAATTTCATCTCATAGAAACTCAAATCAAAATATCATTGCATAGTTATAAAATTTCATTGCATAGTGTTCAAGTTATTTCAGTGTAAAGTTGTACGTAACACTAATGAGGATAAACAAATTATTATATAGATGGTACAATTTTGGTTTAAAATGATTTAAATCCAACATCAACAACAAAGATTATCATAGTAATAGTCTAAAATATGGACAACAATGAATAGCAAAATCCTTAGCTATTCCATTATTCTATTGGCAAGTGACCTCTATGTTTACAGTATAGTACTATATACTGTATAGTAATTTATAAACAATGAAAAAATAATAATAAATTATCAATTATGATAATCTTTCAATAAATTATTTCCTCTTGACATTGATTCAAACATGGATCTCAGGTTAAGATTTGGAAGGGAATTACAAAACTCCTTAGCTCAATATAAAAAGTAAAATGCAAACATTGATAATAGGTTTTATTGAACTGATTCTGAAAATTTCTTTAGAAAACAAATAAAAAAAATCTGAGATAGAGGAAATAAGCTGCAGTAATGGAAATTTTGAATTGAGAAAGATTGTTTTGATGTTAATGAGAGAAGGTGATATGGAATAAACTTGTTTTCATATGTTTTGAACAGTTTGCACTTTTACTCTTAAATTTTTGTTGTATATTTATATAAAATTAATGTAAATTTATTCGATTCGATTACATTCACTTAAAACTGCTTAAAAACTTCCTTTTTGAACAATATCAAACAGCACAAACGCAGTTAGTTGAACCTATCCCTTGATTTTCAATACAAGTGTTAATCTTAATTTACATGGTACTTTTGCAGAACTAATCTGTCCTGTAAATCAAGAGTAAATTATGCAATTTGTTTTTGGTTTGTTAGATAATAATATAGTTTGTAGTGTCACTAACTCTCTGATTGAACTGAATTTAAGTATACCATTATTAAGTAATTTAAGACATCATTTTCTTTAATGTAAAACATTAGGAAATGACTAAATTGGAATTATTTTGGACTTTGTGTAGCAGATATAATGACAATGAAAGATAACTAAGAACTGAGAAAATAGAATTTAAGATTCACATGATCTCTTATTTTCCATAAATCATGGGAAGAAACACACTATAAGATGAATAATGTAAGTGCATACAAATTAAAATTACAATAAATGAAACTGTAATTAATAGAGTTTCAATTAGAGTAGAATAAAACAGGTGTAATTTTGAAAGTTGTTACCTCAGAATGAATAAGTATAATAAATGTATATTTTAAAAGTAATTTATTGGCATTTCTTTGTTAAAATTGTTTCTATTACCTTCTAAATATATGTAAATTGATTATCTATTATTAATTAGCTAATTATTAATTACATGTAAATAAAAAGAAAATGTTGATAGTTACATATTTCCAAGAAAACATCAAATTACTGAGGAAAAACTGCAAGAAATTAAATGTAAAATATAATTTCAAATATTGTATAATGTTTCATATTAAATTTTGCATAATGTAAAATATAAATTAAAATAAATTAACAATGGATTTCTTAGCAGGAAAAAAAATCAAAGTTATGTAAACTAGGGCACTATCTGGGCATAATTTCAAAAACAATTATTTTAGGAAAACTGGTTTTGATTATTTATATATTAGTTTCATCTATAGTTCCTTTAATATAATTATTTGAAAAAGATTTTCTTCAAGGCATATTGAGATATTGATATTACTTGAATACATAAAAAGAATGAACATTAACCACTATTATTGTTATTTCATGCCTAATAAATAGCATTGTCATCAATAATCAACATGGGTTAAAATAAATGCTTATATATCTTAATTTATATTTTTAGCCTACTTGAAACTTTCCAGCTGATTCCCCATTAGAATCATGTTTGACAAAATGGTTTGAAAATTATAAATTACTATTTATTGACTTTTCAGTAAAATTAATAATTTATACATGCACAACTTTTATTTTAACTTTTATGAAATTTTTATACTATTAAACATCAAAAAGGTACTTTTCATTTTAAACACCAAACTCAAAATGCAGATAAAACAAATTCTCTATTAAAGGTATACATATAATTAGGGGAATTCCCCAGAAATTTTCTTCTTAATTGGAACCAAAAACAACAACATGGAGATGAATAATGTGAAGCAGGTGCTGCAGTCAATATAATATGAAAAATTTTTTCTTAGAATTTGAGTCAATTGTGTTAAATCAAAATTGTGCAAAAAAGTTTGTGTAAAAACAGAATTAGGTGCATAACAGTGCTTAATATTATATTTACAAATTCTTTATTCTACAATAAAATATATTTATTAAGTTTTTTCATAGCATATATTAAGTAGCATCTCAACATTCATTTCTTATGGTCATTGTTGTCAATTGCAAAGAAGCTAATTGTACATATATTTTCGGTTGTTTGTTTGTATATTTGTATCAAGTAATTTCCTAAACAGTAGAAGATATAACTGCCAAACTTGGCATGATACTCTGCAATTTTCCAACTTAAATAACTAGACTATTTTGTGATATTTAGAATAATTATTATTAAATAATTATAAACAATCCAAAAATTCCATAGCATTTAACAATTTAGTGAATAGATGGCTTCATTTAAATCATCAGAGTAATGTTTGAATTCCACATGATGTCACAGTTGTGCCAATGTGATAAGATTAAGATATAACAATGGTTGCCATCATAAAATGATTTTGTTTCATGATATGATGGCATCATTTTAGTGTGATGATGTCGACATTGTGGCCTCATATTCTGGTTAAATCTACATTAAAATTAGACACAAAAAGCCAATGAATTCCAAATTTTCCATATAATTTATTATAATTAATAAATTATAATTTGGATGTCATCATGTGATCTCATGACATCATCATCATTCCAATAAATCAATCAACAAATCAAATCAATGAATGAAATAATTTTCCAATTAAAAAAATTATTCCTTAAGATAATATAATGAAGCTTAATAAAATGACCAATTTCTGGTAGATACAGTACACAATACCATAGCATTATGAATTTCAATATTCCTCCAAGTAAATCTTTTCAAATTGAAGAGCAGAAAGACATATAGACTCAAGTTTGTAAACCTTATGAAGGTTGTGTTAAAGAACAACTGAACAACTGAAACTACAGAAGAAATCAACATGCAAATAATCAAAACTAAGTTTTTCCTAATATATGTTTTCAAACTATGCCCAGACATCACCAGACACACTTTGCTAGTATGATTATATAGTTAATAGATCTATAGAAAGATACCAATTTAAGATTGCTATAAATTGTAATTTACAACTGCTTATACTTATACTTGTATTTCAAAGATCAAAATAGCACTATTAGCAGCTAAGTTTCTTTTTATTTTAAAGATACAAATATTTTCATTGCTGATGGAACATAGCCTGATGATGGCCTAATTGCTGAAAACGTTTATATCTTTAAAATAAAAAAAAATTTAGCTGCTAATAGTGCTGTTTGATCTTTGAAATGTAAGATTGCTAATTCATAAAGGACAGAAATACATAAGAACTTCATGACAACATTTAATTTAAAAATATTACACAATAAAGCATTATCATCTCTTAATTTACAATTAAAAAAATAAATTTGATAAATATGTAGCACTGATTATTATGATTCATTTAATTGCATTTTATATTAAGATAAAATTAAATTTGAAAACCAAAAACATATCATCTATTTTTGTCAAAATAAATTAATAAACCTTATTGTAATTTATTGTTAAACCTTAATTAAGATAAATTAATAAATTTGTACTGCTAAAAATAGCTGTGAATAATTTAATCTGAATATATCTAAGCAGTGAGGGGTTGTAAAGTAATTAAGATAATTTAAAAAAAATTAATCTTCATTCATTAAATAAAGAATAATGTAAATAAATCAGTAAGTTTTAGTATTTGCTAATTATATGAGAAAATATATAAAAAAACAAATACCTGAAAATCTAATGTACAAGTTTTTGAATTATTTGGTAAACCAGGACTAAATCGCCAAACTGTTTCCAGATGATTAAAAAGACGGCCATCTGTACAACATGCCTATAAAATTATTATAAACAGAAAAAGTAAAGCACTAATTTTACATTGAAATAAATTAATAATTGAAATTATTTATTGATAATATTCCACGAAAAGATTAATATTGTTGTTAATAAATTTGTAATTGTTAATTTAGTAAAATTGCTGCAAATAATAATTCGAAAGCCTTATTAAGCCAACTACATAGAAAAAAGTGGAAAAAAACAGAAAGCCAGAATTTTTAAAAAATATTCACAAAAGGATTTTTTGAACATATTTATAGCTAGCTTCTATTATGCTATACAGATAAACCCATCATAAATCGAAAACTATGTTTTGATAACCCCATCGTAAGTCCAAAGTGACCCATAATGGTAATAATTTTAGTAATGATGATAAACAATGGAATACTGAATCCTTTATGATGGTATGTCAGGTTTGATCCCTGATCCTCATGGTTATAAAATAATCTGGAATTGAATCCAGGCTCTAAGGTGTAAAATTATCTGGAATTGAAATTGGTTATTCCCAAAGTGGTAAGCAATTGTTTTACTATATCCTTAATAAAACAAAAAAGTATTTCTAGCCAATATGCCATGAAAATAGCCAAGTTCAGATTATTATAAGATCTGAATATTGTAAGACAAGGACTATCTGTACAATTATTTTATTCTTTGTTATACTGGAAACAGTAAATTATGTGAAATTTATCAATAGAAACCATTTAAATCTTTCAAACCAACAAGCTTGCAATCTTATAAAAAATATTATTAGCCTGTTAAAATTGTGATTATAATTATTTTATTTTCTAATGAAATATCATTCTATGGAACTTATTATAATTTTCAGTTAAGAAATTTTTCCTTTAAAAAATTAAAAATACTAAAAAGAGAAGTATTAATTAATGATGGGGGAAAATTGTATTTTTGTAAGATATTCAGCATTAGTAAGGTCATTTTTTTTAATTAAAGAAACTGTAAATTTTTCTCTATGTTTATCCAACCATCCAATTGAAGATCTACTTGATCACCTTCTGATATGTTCCACATGCACAGTTTAGTCTTCTAGATATTTACTAATCTTTGAGGAATGAATAATGTTTGAAATTAATAAAAACTCATTTACATCAATTTCTTATATCTTTTTATATCAAAATTGGTAACAGTATTTTTCTGTAAACTAATTTTTACAAAATATTTAAAATTTGAACTAATACCAATACTTTAATCAAAAAGTTTTACTAACTTTTGCTACACTAGAACACAATAACAGTAACAAAAAATAAAATACTTTTAGCAGAAAAACAAAAATTAAATGGAAACATTTTCAACCCATTCAAGAATCATCTTCAGCCATTAGACTCAAAAGAAAAAATAAACAAAAAAGTCACATGTCATGAGCATTAACCAGTTCTTGCATATTGGTAATAACTTTGTTTTTGCTTGATAATAAATTTTCAGGACTTCAGCTATTAATCTTCATCACGATTGATTAATTGTATAATTTTGGCTTCATGCCAACAGTCATTAATATTATGCTCTAAGGCCTTTATTGATAGTGAAAAGATCAATAGCTACAGCACTATCAATAACAGCCTTAAAATGAAATATTAATAGCTATTGGCATGAAGCAAATGTATGATATTACATAGCTGAAGCCTTGCAAATTCAACATTGGGCAAAAACAAAGTTATTGGGTGTAAGGGAAAGTTCTGTTGTTTTTGAACATGTGCATTTCTAAGCGTTGTTGGTCCTTAGGAAAAATTCTGACCAGATTTAAAACCTGTTTGAGCAGGTAACTTGCATATGGTAGATGATTTATGGACATTATTTCGAATAATATTCTGTTTCCTTAAACTTTTAAAATAGTTAACATGAGTGAAGAAAAAGTCCACCTAAGACATTGTTTACTGTATGAGTTCCAAAAAGGAAATAACATGGTGGAGGCAGCAAAAAACTTGTGTGAAGTGTTTGGAGAGGCCACAGTAACAGCTGGACATGCCAAAGATGGTTTACAAAATTTCGTTTGGGTGACTTTTCTTTGAAAAATGAACTCAGATCAGGAAGGCCATCAAATGTCAATGATGAAGCGCTCCGCATTATGATCAGGACAAATCCCACATTAACTTCCGTAGATGTAGCCTTCAAGCTTGGAATTCATCAGACAACTGCTTTGGATCACATTAAAAGGCTTGGTTTTGTATCAAAACTCTGTTTGGGTGCTGCACAAATTAAGTGAGGAAAATTTAATGGATAGAATTTCCATATGTTCTTCGATTCTTGCTTGTCAAAAAAGGAGCCGTTTTTGGACCACTTGGTGACTGGAGATGAAAAATGGATAGTTTACAAAACATGGCAAGAAAAATATCCTATGTTTACAGTAGGGAAACTCCGCCATCTACGTCAAAAGCAGGTGTGCATCAGAAGAAGGTTATGCTATGTTATTGATGGGACCACAAGGGTATAGTACATTATGAGTTGCTGAAAGAAAATGAAACAGTTAATGCCGATCGTTATTGTACACAACTTTATGTTTTGAAGAGAGAAATTTAACGTAAATTTCCATCTTTGGCCAACAGAAAGGGTATAATGTTTCATCACGACAATGCTAGACTGCATGTGGCAAGGAAAACTGTACAAAAACTCGCAGAGTTTGGTTGGGGAAATTTTACCCCATCCCCATATTCTCCAGATATTGCACCATCGGACACCACCTATTTAGATTGCTACAAAACTTCCTTTATGGAAATGAGTACACAAATTTTGAGTGTGTCCAAATGGCAGTGGAGGATTATTTCGCCTCCGAAGGCGAGTACTTCTCCTCCAGGGGATTGGATAAGCTTCCAGAATACTGGCAAACAGTTTTAACTAACGAAGGAAATTATATTTTGGATTAAATTTTAAATAAAAAGTAATCTTGTTTTCTTAAAAAAAAAAAGACGACAGAACTTTCCCTTACACCCAATAACATGCAAAAATTGGAAGCAATCTCCACTGCCTGGAAATGGCTTAACACTCAAATCATGTGACTTTTCTTGTTCATTTTATTTTTCTTTTGAGTATAATAATTAAAGATGATACTTGAATAAATGTAAAATATTTCTGTTTAATTTTTATTTTTCTGCTAAAAGTGCTCTATTTATTATTATTATTGAATACTTTAATTTTCATTATTTTATAAATGTTACAAGTTTTACTCTCTTTAATAATTTATAATTTTATAATTTAAATTTCTTGTTTGATCACTGACTCAATATCAGATCTGATATTGATTCTGAAGTAGTGGAAGAAATTATTGTATCACCCTGTAAGTTTATCAGAACTTTGAAATACATGAGAATTATTGCATCATAACTCTAAACAAGGTACATACTAGAACATTTTTTTGTTTTCCTTACTACAAAAACACCTAATTAGTTTATTTGGATCCACTTTTTAAACTGTTAGAAAATTGTTGTGGAGCAACAGACCATTTGACTCATAACTATAATTCACTAATGAATTAAATACTTTTATTTTCGTTGCTCATCACTGTTGAACATTACCAGTACAACAATATTTCCACATAGGATAGCTGGGTACCTGAATATGCTACTTTATTCTATTAAGATAATACTATTTTTATTTATTTTATTTTTATATACTTTAGTCTAATACTATTTTTTCCACTACAATAGATTTTTTTTTCATTTTGTTGGTTATTAAATCTTGGAGCAATCCCAAAACTCCCATAATGGGCCTCCTGCCATAGATGTCCTGGCAGGACCTGGGATTTCCACATGGCAATCCAACTAACTTTTTATAAAATAAACTGAAGTTTTATAATAAATTTATATTTGATTAAGATCATTTTGATTTAATCCTCACCAAAACAAAAATTAATATACTGTAATTATTATATATTAACAATGTATACCAGGCACTGCTTAGGAATAATTTAAAAAATATATATTTTAGAGAAAACAAATTTTGATTATTTATCTGTTGTTTCATCTTACTT
The DNA here is from genome assembly GCA_000484575.1 of Olivierus martensii. Taxonomy (NCBI): domain Eukaryota; kingdom Metazoa; phylum Arthropoda; class Arachnida; order Scorpiones; family Buthidae; genus Olivierus; species Olivierus martensii. The sequence continues at coordinate 12,413 of AYEL01052668.1, forward strand.
TCAGTTGTTTAATGTAGTATTTATATACTGCATTAAATAGCTGAAAGTACATCTTCAGGAATTCACAAATCGACGAGTCTGCTTGCCTTTTCATATACTGATTTGAAAAAGATTTTCTTTGAGTCATACTGAATTCTGTATTGGTGTGATACAGTATCACATGTCAAAAATCAATCATGCTGCTAACTTTCAATGAATTATCTACATTCAGGAGTTTTTGATTGGAAAATTATTCCTTCAATTTATTTCATTTGTTATAATTCAAATATCATATATATTGAAATGTTATATTATTACGAAGCTAATTGAATTATGATTTATATAAAATAATTGATTATTCTGAGTAACAGCTGTTGAAATATACAATCCTGAGATTATTTAACAACAGAATTATCTAATTTTTCAAATCACTGCAATTGAGTCTCTCAACAAATAGTAGCACTCATTAGAAAACGTTTAGGATTGTCCATACAGTATATGTAATTTACTTATAGAACTATATCAACCAAGATTATTGGATTATTGGAGGCAGGGATTTCTTGGCTTAACTGAAAACCAGATATTCACTCAACTATCCACTATCCACTTATACAATTCAAGTATAATTATCAATGTATTTACACACTAATAAATGATGATAACTGGTTAGAGAGAGAATTTAAACATTGTGCCAGCTATTGGGTAACTTGCAAAATTTGTGTTAGCTGGATTATTCAATAATCATAATTTAATATTTCTGAAACTACATTCTTATGAGTATTGGAAATTAAATTTCACATTTTATAAAATATTAAACAGTAATTATTTAAGCTAAGCTGCTATATAGCAAACTTCCAGGCTGAAAAATTTTCACATATAGTGTGCCATCTGTTAACTAAGTTGTTAAATTTTGTCAATTATTTAAATTATTTGTAAATTTTTTTTAGAATACTTACTCTAAAATATCAATAAATACTCCAATTATTTAAATCTGATAATCAGAAAGAACTGTGCCAAATATGGTGAGTGTAACTTTATTCTTTAAAATTATTCAACATAAAAAATATACAGTCCAAAACAAAATATATAAAGGATAGTTAATTTTTTTAATACAATATTAGTTAAATTAATATCATAAATAGAATTGTGAAATCTGCATTATAAGTATACCTCTCTTATTCATATACCATGAAGGAGAAAGATAAGTATCTACAACTCTTAAAGATGATCATGATTAAATAACTATCTTAGCATTAACAAATCTTATGGATGTTCTCTGAGATATCATAACTATATTGGTATTATCAACTTTAAAATTGCCATTTACCATTTATTTGGGAGTAAAACTTTGAATTTTTTATTGCATATAAAAAGATTTGTATTTATAAAATTGAAAGGTTGATTTTAATTTTTTCAAAACAAGTTTAAATAATCTGAAATCTGAAGGGAATGAAATTCAAAATGACAACTAATTAGTACAGCAATATTTCAGAATCTGGCAAATTCATCCACAACTTACAAATCATGTCTATGGCAAATTGTTATACATTATATAATCATCATAAAATGATTCATTTTTAATGAAGTTATCATGACCTTTATTTATAGCATATAAGTCATTATTTGCTGGATGTTAGATTTCCATTTAGCTGATCTTTATTTTTTAGAAAATATTTTGGCAGATTAAAAAATAATATTCAAAAGCCCTTTAGCAGTTGATTGTTAAAGGCTTTTGAGTATTATTTTTTAGTATGTGTTTAGTGCAGTCTCATAGAACTTTTATTTTGGCAGATTTTTATTAATGAACTCCAAGTAACAAAAAATTTCAGTATGCTTACTTGAAATATAAATTTTCAAAATTTCCAAAAAATTCTCACATTAAAAAATGCATAATTGCTTCTTTTTCAAAATTAATTAAAAATTTATGAATATTATCACTATTATTCATTATATTTTACTTATATTTCTTATTTTGAGCATAAAAAGAGAACTATTTTACCTATAATCAATCAGTAAAGGAAAACAGTTTTTATACAGTATAAAAATATCAGTCTGCTATTGTAAATTGAAATTCCATTCTGCAGTTTTCAAAGTGTATGTATATATATATATATATATATATGTGTGTGTGTGTGTGTGTGTGTGTGTGTGTGTGTGTGTGTGTGTGGTGTGTGTGTGTGTGTGTGTGTGTGTGTGTGTGTGTGTGTGTGTGTGTGTGTGTGTGTGTGTGTGTGTGTGTGTGTGTGTGTGTGTGTGTGTAACAAATTAATAATCTTAAAATACTGGCTAAATAATTTAATAATCAGAATTCTGTATATTTTCCAATTTTGAAATTTAATTTTTGTTTTGAAATCAATAGGAAAAAGTAATTTTTTCTTAATCTGATTATAAAACAGTTACTTTAAATTATTGTAGCTATAGATCAGAAACACAATCTTTATTTAGTTTAGGAAACTTAGTAAATATGCATTAATATTATTTTCTATCTGTATGCCTTATGCAGTTGGTTATAAAATATTAGTTAATATATTTACATAAAATTTTATAAGTTTGAAAAGTGTGTGAGAAGAAATCTGGTTTACCAAAACTGAATGCAGCTGTTAGAAACTGAAATACAATATATGTTTATGAAATACAGTGGTGCCTCGCAATTCGATGTCCTGCAATTTGACATTTGAGTTTCGTGGGTTGGCGCATGCGGGTGCATGGAATTGTGTGATGTCATTTGCTATTTGTCAGTTCTTTTTGGCTACTTTGGTGTTTGTCCATGTTGTTTGTGTTAATTTTCAATTCTACATTTTTCAGAAAGTAAAAAATTTGTAATTATTATTTTTTTGAGTGAAATGTAAGGATGGGTTCAAAGAGAACTGACCAGAGAAATAATTCTGAAAAGAAGAATACTCGACTGAGCAAAGAGATGAAGAAAAAAATTGTAGATAAAGTGCAAAAAGGTAGAACAATTAAAATATAACTCGAATATGGTATTCCTAGGACAACTGTGGTAACGTTTTGCCACAGAGAGAAAAGATTATGGGTGCTAGGGTGTCTCCTGCAAGACTTTGTTCCAACATCCAAGGGCTAATAAAAATTGTGTTGTGTATAAAATAGTGTATTTTGTAATTTAGCGTGTTATACAATAGTAAAACATATATAATAAAGTAAATAATATGGTGTATTTCTCTCACCTCACCCGTTAAGGGAGTAGGATGGGGACCGATAATGAATTAATCTATTTTACATAGTCTAATATGGAAAGTATTGTCCCGCAACGACAGTTTCTCAATTCGTGACATTACTTCGGTGACGGATTAGTGTTGAATTGCGAAGCACCACTGTAGTAGGTTAAAAAAAATGCCACAGTGATTATTGTGGAGAAGATAATTCCTTGATCATAATAATCAATGATCAGCAAATCACTATCAAAGGAAAAGAATCACTGGAAAATACTAAGATTACAAAGATGTCCTGAACTACTTGAGTTGTACAGTACAATGTAGCTGGGAAATTCTATTAAGAAATATAAATAAACTAATGAACCTGAACCTCTCATGCAAATAATATTCTGATCATTTTATTTTCAGCTAAATGATTACTACTAAAAACATCTTTTTATTATGAATTTTCTTTATATACAGGTGCTCTTCTAGTTACGAACATAATTTGTATATAAGTTTTGTTCATAAATTGGGTTGTTTGTAACCTAAACTGTTCTTATTTTAACTCCAAAAAGTACTGAATTAATTTTATATACTATATATTTAATATATTTCACAATTGAACTAATTAAAAGTTTCTTATTTCACAGATTTTAATGAAAAGTTCTGAATATTAAGGAAGGAATTTTTGGTGTAACTGCAGACATACTGTCTTTTAACTAACTGTATAATTTTACATTATATTGGTTGCTAGAGCATTATGCTATCATATTACTTAAACCTATTGAAGAGTTTTTGAAATTTTATGAAATTTCATGTTTGTAAGTATGAGTGTTCATAACTAGAGGAGTAGCTATATTTCCTTTTCATTAAATACAGATGCTTTTGTTGTTTTATCATTTTAAATTTATGATATGAACATCTAGCATCACCATTTTAAACAGATATATATTGAAACAAAACTGATAAATTACTCATAGTAACATGTGAGAATTAGTAAAGAATATGCAATATCTGTCCAATAATATGCTGGTGAGTATAGACAGACTCCGACTTACAACTGCTTCAACTTATGATGGCAAATGGCAATGAAATTTTATTTCTGTGATTGGTCAATTTGTTCAAGTCCCCAATGATAAGATATATGGAAAGTGTCCTTTTTTTTTGTGTTGTTCTGATAGCAGGGTTCAGTTTCGAATCTTTCTGTCATTAGTTGAGGACTATCTGTATAACAATCAATTCTAACAGTGATAAATTCTCCTAAACCTCTATGTATTTTAAAAGAAATAGCAGCATGAACAGTTTTTTTATAGTTCAAATTGTTGAACATATAATTATTATTCAACATATTTCTTAGAAAATAAATGTTAAAGAATAAAATTTCCAACTTATAATATGGATGTATTTCTGTATGAAATGATAATATGCACATAAAACAAAAACAGCAAATATTAAAATAAATTATATTTATTTTTTACTTTCTGATTTAATTATTTAATTAATATTTTTAGCTAACTATTTGTCTGTTTGCTATTTAAAACTAATATTAATAGAAACAGTTAATTCTGAACATGTAAGTTAGAATTTTCAGTTGTATTAAAACACAATATGAAATATAAATGCATATTTTCTTATAATATCTATATTTCATATATCTTCAAAAATTTAAATTTTATAACTATAATCATACAAAAGAAAACAAATCATTTTCAAATACTGTTAAATTAAATCCCAATTATATATATATTGTAATACCATTTCCTTATATAACAAAGTGTTTTAAATTATGTTTATTCATAAATACAATATAATGTTTTAAAAAGATAAAGATATTATTTTTTAAAAGAATGCAAATTTACTTTAATAATTTATTTACATAAATGATAAAGTAAATAAATTCTTAATTAATTACAGATTAATCTTATAAATAATTATTCTTAAAACATACTTTCACAAGATGTGGTTTAACAAGAGTTACAGATGATGTGTAACGTTCCAGTAAGGGTGAAAATCCTATTTCTAAATCAGCTTTTATATATCCAGGTCGTTGCTTCTTAATTACAGAACTAATACACCAGGGAACAAATTCTTTATAATGTTGAACACCAGCTACAACATCAAACATTTGTTCCATGCTATATCTAAAAAAAGGAATAGACAGATTTATCAAAATATGACTTTCTTTACAGCAAAATTAATATTAAGCATTTATAAAGAAATACAAAGTTATTTCTTTAATTTATAAATATATATATTTGATATCTATTAGTGAAGTGAAATGATTAAATTTTGCAAATTACCATCATCAGCATAATCAAATTTAGGCAAAATGGAAATAAATTGCTTTAATTTTGTTTTTCTATTTATAATATTAAATAAAATAAAAATATAATACTAAGCCATGTTTTAAATATTTATTATTTTGACACCTACTACTTAAAATATAGTATTGTATTTGAAAATATTTAAAAACTATTTATTTTCAAAAATAATAGAATATCATTATGAAATTACTTATTTAAGAAAATATTAAATTAAATAAAAACTTAAAATATCATATGTATTTAATAAAATTCAAATTTTAAAACCAATCATTATATGGCATTTATAGTTGAAATGGCTTTAGATAACATTCAAAAACCATATGCATAACTTTAATCCATATTTCCTCTAAATTATATGCAATGTGATAATTATGATAACAAAAATATCAAACAACAATATCATAAAAATTAAATATATCAATAAAACCATAAAATTTAAAAATATTTCTATTGGTGAATATCTTTTCAATCTCTTTTCTGAAGTGGATATTCCAATTTTTAGGATGGCTTTTAAACAAATATTTGTAATATTTAGAAAAGTCTCATTCTAACAAAGATTATTCCATCTTATATAAAATACATTTTATATAGATGTTTTATATTTTTTAAATGCCATATTTAAATTGTCAGATAAAAATTATGGAATATGTCATTTTAATTAAATCATTAATCTAATTATGAATATATTATGTAATTTATAACAGAATAAAATTTAAAAAATAATCAAATTGCAATCAATATTGAACCTTGTGTTGATAAAATGTTTTTAATCATATTAATATATTTCAAGCTACTTCCAGAAATAGAAGAAACAGCAATGATTTTATTACTAAAATAAAATATCTATAGCTTATATTATGAAAATTTAGTCATTTTTGAAAAAGAAAAAAATATTATTTTATAAGTATTTAACTTAATTTTTTAATTTATTTACTGATCTAGTTTAGTTCTCCAGAACTTTGCCATTGCATTGTTTTTAATTATGTTGTTATACTATGATATATGTTGAGAATATCTTAATTTATTTTTGATATGTATTATTTTTATTAGAGAAATTTGCAAAAATACAGAATAAATTTAAAAAAACAGTTCAGAAAAACTGGAAAAATAAACAAAGAAAGCTTCAAAATAAATTATTATATTAAAAGAAATTAAATATTTGAAATATTTTAATTTTAAATGACATATATATCAAATTAGACTTGTTTTTTAAGTTAAAATATTAAAAAATATTATAATTTCATAATATAATTGAGGAAGATAAATAAAACACCTGTTTTATGTAAATTTAAGCATAGCCTGCTGATCATGGAAGTTTCAAATTATAGAATAATGAAAGGTATAGCAAAATAATAATGAAAATTCCAAACCTAGCAACAGCGATCATATTTCAAATTCAGTCTAAAATATTCTTAGATGTATTTTCTTAATTCCTGTTTACTGAATGTTTAAATAAGTAATTAAGCAATAAATCAATAAATAATAGTGCATTCTGATTATTAAAATAAAATTTTGAATATACAGATTGTCTTTGACTTACAATCAATTTATACTTATGATGGAAATGTCATCGATAAATTCCACTATTGATAGCAATTGACCTGGGCTCAATTCCCTGACCCAATAGTCTGATATATGGAAAGTGTTCTTTTTTACCTGATTTCTGTAGTTTTGTATTCTTTATGTCTATTAAGATAATATATACTGTCCTAGTAAACATTAGTGGTCAGAAATCCATAAATTTTGGATATTTCCAATTTCCAACTTACAATGGCAGGGTTTGAAATTTTTGAAACCAAACTCTATTGTAAGTCGAGGAATATTTGTATAGTTTGTATTTAAATAGAATGACCTACATTTTTAATACATTTATAAATATAAATGATAACAGGCAGCCCATTCATTAAAATATCTTTAATAAAGCAAATTTTGAAAATAAGAAATCCTAAAATGTGCAAAATTAAAACATTTTGATTGTTATTAAAATAATGCATTTATTACAAGAATTAATAAATACTCTAATTTATTTAAAACAAAAATATTTTGTTAAATATATATTTATAATTAGTAAAAGAATCTTCTTATATTAATATATTGTCAATAATTTTATTAAAAATTCATAATTATCAATTTGTATAAAAGATCTTTTATGCAAAAAATAATTTTCATTTATAAATGCATAATGTATGCAGACAACCTAATGATCTACAATCCTTATATTAATCATCTCCAACTATTTTTAAACAAATTAGAAATCTGGTGTAAGAAGTTCTCATTAAAGTGTAATTCTTCAAAAACCACAAATAATAAAATTTAGAAGGGGGAGAAAGATTAAGTAAAAAAGACAGTATATTTTTCAACAACATAAAATAGAATTTGAAAATAATTATAAATATCTTGGCATTACATTGACCCCAATGCTTTCCTTTTCAATTGTACATATAAAAACAAAGGTTTCAACATCAATATCACTTATAAATAATTTAAGAAATATTTCTCTTCAGATGGTAATGGGAATCTTCCAATATAAAAATAAAATCTATAATTATCTATATTCTAAAATCTTATAGTGAACTTCTAACAATAAAAAGTCTTTTGGAATTGATAAACTTAAAGCTGTGTTTACGAAAAATATCTTTTTCTATATTTTACCACCAGCAGCATACTTACAGGATGGGGTGTCACACCTCCACTTATAAAGTAAGTTGGCAAACTGGTCTAGTTGAACTAACCTGATTATTATTAATATATGTTAAATTTTCTATATTAGAATATTAATGATAGGGTACAATTAACTATTTAAAAATATTAAGAGATCAATGGCTTTTAAATATAAAATATCATGCTAAAATTAGATGTCAATCATAATGTTTTGTATTTGAATATTTTTGCAAATGAAATTTTATCTAAATGGGATATAATTGATCTATTAAATATGAAAAATAATACAAAGAAAAAAATCTTATTCCAGTTAATAAAACAAGTACTTTAAGCAAGAAAACAATAATCTATTATTAATAAATATAATGCTAATTAATAAATAAAAACAGGTAAAATGTTTTTGTCCTATAATCCTCCTCAGCCACATCTAACACTGTAATATGGGGCTAAGAGGGTGTCATAGAAGAATAAAAACACTGTTATTTATTATCAACTATTAGCATTACATTTAATAATATATTATTGTTTTCCTGTTTAAAGTTCTTGCTTTATTAACTGTGCCATTATATAGGCAACAGAATTTAACAGTTTGAAGATTAACGTTTATTTTCCTATGGTACTTTTCTTATATATACTTAAACTAAAATAACGTCGTTTTCTATACAAATTCACTTTGTCTACCCCAAGCCTTTAATCTGCTAAATAATGTACAATTCTCATTGCAGTTTTCCTTTCATATGCCCTTTTTGTGAGTGATTCCTTTCTGAAAAAACTAAGTAAAATGAACAAGACTATTTTTCGAATATTGGACACAGACTATTCAAACAAGCATAAAACAGTTAAGTTGAACTTGTATTCTATCTCCTTTCATAATTCAAAACTTACAAATTATAATTTGTTAAAAGGATAAATTTATCAAATTACTATTGTATTTTCTTTTTTAATCCTAGTAAATAAATTTATTATGTATCTTAAAATGATTACTATTACATAGTTAATAAACAGACACATGTATTCTAAATTTTTAAGAATCACAATTAGTAAACAAATATTCAAATCAAAATTATACATACCCTAAAATTCTTCTTTCGGAATACTCTTTACGTTTACTTGCTAATGGATTAAATAATTTTCGAACTGGCCTAATCTGGAAATCGCAATGATTGCTTAAAATATATTTCTTTGGTTCACTTTGAAATGGAAATCTGAAAAATATGTTTTCAATGTAAAACCAAATTTGAAATACAATTAAAATTAGGCCTATATTTGAACTATTTTATTTGTTTTAATATTTTAAAATATTTATGAATGTATTTATATACAGTATATATACACATATACCCTAAGCTGCTCATGCATCGTCTATTTGGAAATTGATTATTTAATTTAGAATTTAAGAACTTCATAATGAATTTTATTCTATTTCTCGCCATTGCGTATTTCTGCCGGTATATTTTAATGTTGCCAGCTGCATGAAATATTTCTTTCCGTTTTATTTATTTTCTTCAATCGTAATATAATAACAATAATAAAAAATGCACGAAGAAATTAATATATA
>AYEL01052675.1:0-25020 GCA_000484575.1 Olivierus martensii
TCTGTATTTCCAACTCTGGAAATTATTTCCGTCAAATTTAGGTACTTGAATTTGGTCGGCCATCTTAGATTTAAGGGAGCTATTCTTACTCTTTAGTTTAAATTTATTTATTTCCCTTTAATATAATCGACCCTGGGCCCATAACCCTTGATGGTTAATTAATCACACTAGGATAACATCAACCAATTTATTATATGAAAATTTAACTTACATATGCATGTAGACAGCCGTGTCTACTCTCTACAGGAACAAGGAGACAGTAAAAAACGAAAGGGTACCGGAGCACGTCTCGTGCTGCCAGCCTCAAAATTGCCAAACTGCCGATTATAGCCCAAAGGCCAACAATATTCAGAAGAGAGTGAGGTTGAAAATTCATCGAATAATAAGGACGTAGATTCTAACAGTTGTGTGGAATGTTGGGAAAATTATTATACAACAAGATAAAAATCTGACTGGATGGCTTGCATAGATTGCAAAAATGGCTGCATGAAACATGCACCATGTATGAAAAATTTTGTAACGACTGTGGAAGGAGGAAAAAACGAAAAGAAAATATGGAGAAGCAAAAATAATTTATCGGAAAAAATCTATATTTTGTTTTGTAACATTCGTTTAATTTAAGTTAATAAATATGCTTTAATTTATTGTGTTATTTAGAATAAAATGCAATTTATTCAAACTGTGGCAACTCTCCCTAAACTGCGGCATTACTACTTAACTGCCTGGTAGAGATGTCGCATGAAGCATTTTTTTATATCGTAATTTTGCACAGTTAGAATTGAAAACATAATTTTACAGAGTATGCATAGATGCAGACAAGTCTATAGAAACACAAAAACGTTTTAACAATGTTATTGGTTCCACTGTCCATGTGCCATACTCATTCATGGAAATGTGCGGCATCACTCCCGGAATTACCTTAATGCCGACACAAGAAAATATCATTTAGTATTAGTATATTATATTAATGGAGATGATTATTGTTAATAAGAAATATTTTATTATCCACGGTAAAGCAATATTAGGGTGTTTCAGAACAGATACGACGTGGCTTTGACGATTACCAAACGAGAACATCGTACTGTTTCGAAAATTGATCAGTAGTCGCTTCAGCAACTCTAGTTCGAACTTCTTTGTAAATTCTCTGAGTTTTATTCTCCATTATCTCTAATAAAGATTATCAGTTACATTAAACCGCTAATGGCGAATTTTAAGATTCTATGTTGCATGGACAGCAAAGACGGCTTGTTTCTCGTTTCGAAAATAAGACAATAAAAGAATACTTATTTTCGATTAATGATGCGGCTGCAACAAGTACGAAAAGCAACGATATCAAAAACCATCTTGCACATGTCAGACTGTGTGGACTTTCTCGTTCGGGCCCAAATCGTAGCTGTGTTGAAACTCCCTATGATTATCCTATCGAAATCGTTTATTAGTAAGAAAATGAAGATTTACACATCGAAAACGAAAGCCTTTCTCTTACACGGTGATAAAACTCGTGAATCCTTGTTAATTCGTAATATTCGGAACCAATAATTGTCTTCGAATTATCCGATTTATAATTATATGATTCTTTCAAAGAATTTACCTGTTAGTTAGGCAAACCCTTATATTATTTAAATTCATCATATAACAAATGTGTGCAAATAAACAATTATCTCATACAATGTAATGTTTTCAGAAAATGTACAGAAGAAGATGGTGAAATTTTAAGATTTCATCTCTTCTTCCGTACATTTTCTTTCATAATTATATATCTTGAACAGCATTTCATGATATATAATTATATTATACAAGTAATTATATAGTTATCTCGATTTACGCCAGGGTTAGTTTCTACCATATCAGTTCATATTCAAATCTTCTTAATTTCATTATTGCTGCTAGTAAGAGTCTGGAAGTTTCTACTCACTTCTCAAGTGATACCTTTTGCTCTATTTACATAAGCTTCTAGACACGCATAGAATAATAGGTATAATAGTAAAAAAAATCTATAAAGGTACAAATTTTGTAATTTCGAAATTACGTAATTTCAGGCTTCGTAAATTGAAGACTAACTGTATCTACGATAGCTCTACGCTATGATAGTTTTGTATATTCGCTTACGAAACATTTATTGACTTTCCGCGTAACATGATTTGGAAAATAATTTTTTTAAAGTATCGCATATAGAATGCAGAAACACTTCTACAGACCTACTTTTACCTTCATCCATTGCATATTATAATAGTTTTGTTTATTCGCTTACGAAACATTTATTGACTTTCCGCGTAACATGGTTTGGAAAATAATGTTTCTAAAGTATCTCATATAGAATGCAGAAACACTTCTACAGACCTACTTTTACCTTCATCCATTGCATATTAACAAAAATATTACTTAAAATTAAATTCTCTGTTATAAACAATATTTGTTGATAACATTGACATTGAGGTAAAAATAATTAATTAAATTTTTATATACTGTAATTGTTGTTAAGGAAGTGAATTTTTACTGGTGTGAAGTTAGCCCCCCACTTTTGAATTTTTAATTTTTTTCTTTTGCACTCATTTGCACCTCGATAGCACCTTTTGCATTTTTAATATTTTCGTTTGCACCTCCATCGTTTGGTTCCAGAGCCAAAATAAATTCGATGAGACTAAGCTGATATTTGCTTCTTTACTGATTTCATTTAAAAATATTACTGAAAATTAAATGCTCTGTTTTAAACAATATTTGTTGATAACATTGACATTGAGATAAAAATAATTAATTAAATTTTTATATACTGTAATTGTTGTTAAGGAAATGAATTTTTACTGGTGTGAACTTAGCCCCCACTTTTGAATTTTTAATTTTTTTCTTTTCCACTCATTTGCACCTCGTTAGCACCTTTTGCACTTTTAATATTTTCGTTTGCACCTCTACCGTTTGGCTCCAGAGCCAAAATAAATTCGATGAGACTAAGCTGATATTTGCTTCTTTACTGATTTCATTAATCATAAATCACTTCATAACTTATCTACTTATGCATAGAAACTATAATTTACTATTAATTATTATAAACAAAATAGTTATTTCCAAATACAAAAAAGTATTATAAGATATCAATCTATACTTATTTAACCACATTGTTTAAAAGAACTTATAATGAAAATAAAATAATATCGAATTCTATTAATTCTTAATCACTTAAAGTACTCAGTAATTTGACTATTTTGTTTAACAAATCTCTAAATAAACATATTCTTAAAATATAAATTTTTATGATAAAATATGAATATTTTACGCGAAAAATTTTTATTTTGTAATAAAACTTATTACATAAAAAACATGATATCTATGTTTATTCTTTTTCCATAGAGGCCAAAATTAAATATATAATTTACTATTAATTATTAAAAACAAAATAGTTATTTCCAAATACAAAAAAGTATTATAAGATATCAATCTATACTTCTTTAACCACATTGTTTAAAAGAACTTATAATGAAAATAAAATAATATCGAATTCTATTAATTTAAAGTACTCAGTAATTTGACTATTTTCTTTAACAAATCTCTAAATAAACATACTCTTAAAATATAAATTTTTATGATAAAATTATGAATATTACGCAAAAAAATTTTTATTTTGTAATAAAACGTATTACATAAAAAACATGATATCTATGTTTATTCTTTTTCCATAGAGGACCATTATTTATTAATCCAATGCAAACGGAAATTTAATATTATCTTTGTAGGTTATATGATTAAGCATTATTGCAATACGTTTGTATATATGATATGAATATATATTTGTTTTAATTTTATTATTTTTTGTCCTATGAAATTATTTCTATAAGTTAAAAATAAATATTATATTTATTTTTAACTTATAGCTCGAGTTATTTTTATTTGAATAGCTTCAGATCAAAAAGTACTTTATTTGATCTGGAGCTATTCAAATAAAGTTTAGATGAGCACCTTTAAAATTAAATATATAAAAAAATTTATTGAAATGAGTTTTAATTGTTATACCTAAAATTTTTTCAAAACAAATTTCTTTCTAATAAGATTTTTTACTTGTACTTGTTTTCTAATTTTCCCTTTTTCCTTAATTTGTTTACTTATTTTAATTTATATTATTTCTCTAATTCCTTTTGTAGGTTATATGATTAAGCATTATTGAAATACGTTTGTATATATGATATGAATATATATTTGTTTTAATTTTATTATTTTTTGTCCTATGAAATTATTTCTATAAGTTAAAAATAAATATTATATTTATTTTTAACTTATAGCTCGAGTTATTTTTATTTGAATAGCTTCAGATCAAAAAGTACTTTATTTGATCTGGAGCTATTCAAATAAAGTTTAGATGAGCACCTTTTAAAATTAAATATATCATTTATTGAAATTGAAATGAGTTTTAATTGTTATACATAAAATTTTTTCTAAACAAATTTCTTTCTAATAAGACTTTTTACTTGTACTTGTTTTCTAATTTTCCCTTTTCCTTAATTTGTTTACTTATTTTAATTTATATTATTTCTCTAATTCCTTATTTAATTATTTTCCTTATCTTTATTTCTTAATAATTTCAATTTCTATATAGTTCCGTTTAACACCAGTGTGGGGCTGGTGGTGAGACATTGGCCTTACTGAGCCTTTGCTTAAGTCTCTACCTTATCTTGCCTTTTAGTCGCCTCTTACGACACGCAGGTTCACGGCAGGCTAATTCTAATTTCCCCAGACCTGCAGGTGTGTGTTATCGTAGGTAAGATAGTTTTCTCTACTAGTCGTCCACCTACGAACAGTTATCTTTAAATGTGATGTGACAACTGGGTAAATAAATTATATCAATTCGATATTATTTCTCTAATTTCTTATTTAATTATTTTCCTTATCTTTATTTCTTAATAATTTCAATTTCTATATAGTTCCGTTTAACACCAGTGTGGGGCTGGTGGTGAGACATTGGCCTTACTGAGCCTTTGCTTAAGTCTCTACTTTATCTTGCCTTTTAGTCGCCTCTTATTGACACGCAGGTTCACAGCAGGCTAATTCTAATTTCCCCAGACCTGCAGGTGTGTGTTATCATAGGTAAGATAGTTTTCTCTACTAGTCGTCCATCTACGAACAGTTATCTTTAAATGTGATGTGACAACTGGGTAAATAAATTATATCAATTCAGCTTTATGCCCTTATTTATTTATTTATTTGCCTCCTATGTTATTCGCATTATATAAAAATGAAATCTATTTAAATTTAAAAATCGTAACCGTTATTATTATTTAGTCGTGTTGTTTGATTATTCTCCTGGGAATTCTAGTGCTGGAGTAGGGAGGTTCCCTATCCTTTCAGGGTTAGTTCTTCGACTACTCTCGGCGCAATTATGATAAGTCTGCGGTTGAGAGTTCGGTTCTTTGTTCGACCTCGTGTTGTTTGATTATTCTCCTCGGAATTCTAGTGCTGGAGTAGAGAGGTTCCCTATCCTTTCAGGGTTAGTTCCTCAACTACTCTCGGCGCAATTATGATAAGTCTGCGGTTGAGAGTTCGGTTCTTTGTTCGACCTGGGCTCTGGTATTGGAGAAAATAATAATTCGTACCCATGGTCAATAACCTGTTTGGGAGTTCTGTCAGGCGAGGAATTGGGTCACACTGGATCTGACTCTACTCGAGCAGTAGCAGTTTTTGATCGGTTTGCCTGTACTAGTACTTTTCGTTTCGTTTTAACGTTCTCTATTACTTTAGCTACCATTGCAGTCTGTGATCATGTAGCCTTGTCTTGATCTAAGTGTATGGAATTCATCTGGCATGTGATTTGCTGGCCTGGGAACCCAATCGCTTCTTGGTACGGTTCCCTCTACGTTTGTTTCTAATTCGGGCAGTGATTTGGTTGCACATTTTGCCCTTACATGTGACTTGTGTACCGTCAGCTAACGCAATTCTTGAGTCGTACAATGAGATAACTAAATGTTGATCAGTAATTATATTTGGCATGTGAATTGCTGGCCTGGTAACCCAATCGCTTCTTGGTACGGTTCCCTCTATGTTTGTTTCTAATTCAGGCAGTGGTTTGGTTGCACATTTTACCCTTAAATATGACTTGTGTACCCTCAGGTAACGCAATTCTTGAGCCGTACAATGAGATAACTAAATGTTGATCAGTAATTATATTGAGGCCTAAAATACCATCGTTTGGTGTGGTTATATGTGGATTGACCATATAACAAGCATGTCTGAATTGAAGTGGACCTATTTGGAATGTGAATATGTACCTACCATATGTTTTTATTTATATTGGATGTCCCGAATCAATGGTGGCGGGACTTGTCTCGCACATCTCTCCTATTTTTCCCACATAAGGACGGGGTTTGTTGAGTACTTGCTCAATATGTTCTTCGCGCGTCGCCACTAGCAACGCCTCCTCGAAGGTTTTTGGTTCCTGGGACTGATGACAGATCTCTTGATCCAATCATTTATCCCATTGAGAAACTGGACCTTTAATTTTTAGTCTTGTTCTTTCCTTTGAACTCGCTTTCTCCTCGAAGGTGTTTGGATCCTGGGACTGATGACAGATTTCTTGATCCAATCTTTTATCCCATTGAGAAACTGGACCTTTAATTTTTAGTCTTGTTCTTTCCTTTGAACTCGTTTGATGACTGCTTTTTCCCCATCGCTAGTGCTAGCTGCTTCTATTAGTGTCTCTGCTGCTAGAGACTGTAGCCTAACCGCATATGTCTGTACGTCTTCACCTGTCTGTTAAACGCAAGTGTGGAATTGTTGTAGCTTGATCGTGTACGGCACCTTCGCAAATCTTTTCAACATCTGCGCCTTAAAGTCCTTATAATTCATTATATCTTTCATTTTAAAATCTCGCTAAGCATATTCCCTAGCGATCTCTACTAACTTACATTTAGTGATCCCTAATTTCTGTCTATCTGACCATTGTGCCATAATAGCGATTTCTTTTATTGTATCAAAATAGTCCATAATTCGCTGAATTGTTTCCCTTGCAAAAGTGGGGATCATTCCGGCAAAAACGGTCAGTGACCCAGTCGAAGCCATCTCTACTCTCGCCACTGAATCCGCCTCGTTAGTCATCTAGAAGTTATCAATTACAGTTGATCCGCAAATTCGACAACTGAATGTCCCTTTTAGCTCTGCCCTACTAAATGTGGATCTTATAAGTATCCCCATTCTGACACCAATTGTGGAGGGCGCAACTATACGGGACCAATGTCCATATGACAGGCGTTAGGCCTTGAGCGGTAAACGGCGTGTTACAGGTAACGCTAAGTGGATTCAACAACGGAAACAAGACTATGTTGAAATAAAATTCAACTGCTTCGCCAATTCTATGTCTGGAAATTCACCACCTCTATCAGATTGTCGACTGCGTCGGTCTTTTATACGGGTTACTTACAATCCCGCACTTCGCTCATTTGCATACTTACACGTAACAAGTTTTAAAATTTTCGCACTTGCTCATTTACATACTTATACGTAACAAGTTCAAAGTTATTAATTTACAGAGTATTTCATTTATGTCATTATCTTTACAATTAATTTATGTATCGAACAAAACTGTTTACAGAGTATTTCATTTATGTCATTATCTTTACAATTAATTTATCGCACTTGCTCATTTACATACTTATACGTAACAAGTTCAAAGTTATTAATTTACAGAGTAATTCATTCATGTCATTATCTTTACAATTAATTAGACTCACTCACTCATTTACATACTTATACGTAACAAGTTCAAAGTTATTAGTTACTTCGCTCATTTGCATACTTATACGTAACAAGTTCAAAGTTATTAGTCATTTGCTCATTTACATACTTATACGTAACAAGTTCAAAGTTATTAGTTCACTAGAGTAATTCATTCATGTCATTATCTTTACAATTAATTTATATATCAAAAGGAGTAATTCATTATATCATTATCTTTACAATTAAATTATATATCGAACAAAAATACCGATACGGATCGTTCTTATTTTCACATATCAGTTCAGTGGTAAGTATTATGTAGATAAGAGGACTCTTTAACCGGGATAGCTCTTCTGGATATGGGTTCCGATTCCGTATCAAGTGATTGCCAACTACGACAGAGAAGGTGGAAGTAAGTTAACTTTTAAACTAAAATATAATACGTTAGCATATAGGAAAATAACGATAAATAAATAATAGAGTGCATAATAAAATAAAAATAGGACAGGTCCAAGTTAACCTCCTCACAAAAACAATAAATAAATAATAGAGTGCATAATAAAATAAAAATAGGACAGGTCCAAGTTAACTTCCTCACAGTATAAATAGGGTATCTTTAGAAAGAGCTAATTTTTGGATGTTTGTGACAGCCGAAATAATTTGTTGTTATGAATAATTTAAAATTAAAGAATAGAAATAACATTGAAACTGTAGTTCCTCTAAAAAGACAGAATTCGCAGATAAATTTCATTAATACTTTGTATTTAATTTCTTTAATATTTGAAATGATGGAATTAAATAAGCAAAATAAAAAATGTATGAAATAATTTAAAATAGATAATTTATATCTTAAATTCATTAAAACTGTTGAGCATAGACAAAAAATCATCTTAAAAATTAGCATCTTTTTTATTTGCATAATTATACACAATATATTATAATCATAGATTTTAAGATCATAATACATATATAAACATATAAAATTAATAAAACTTTTATTTTAAGCTGTTATTCATATAATTCTGTAGTAGTAATGATATTCATATAAAATAACATTACTACTACAGTCATTTGGATTAATGTTATTTTATATGAATAAAAAAACGGCTTAAAATAAAAGTTTTATTAAATTTATGTGTTTATGTATATATTAAATATATTGTGTATAATTATGCAAATAAAAGAAAGATGATAATTTATAAGTAGATTTTTTATTTAGGCTCAACAGTTTTAATTAAAGTGACCAGACGTCCGGGATTATGTGGGACTTACCCGGATTTGAGTTGTTTCATTCCTAGACAAAGGAATGAAAACTGTCCCGGATTGGACATATAATCTTTTTAACATTTTCTCAATGACACAATGTTGCTGTTTCCTCTACTTCATACTATTGATTTAAAATAACTAATCACTTCAGTTTTAATGACTAATCACTTTAGTTTTAAAATAACTAATCACTTTAGTTTTAATGAATTTAATATATAAATTATCTATTTTAAATTATTTTATACATTTTTTTATTTTGCTTATTTAATTCCATCATTTCAAATATTAAAGAAATTAAATACAAAGTATTAATGAAATTTTTTCGATTAAAGTTATTTGAATGAATCAAGACTTCCCACACTCTTTCTACTGTAGAGAAGCGACGTTGGATAAAATGACGACGTCATCAGCGTCGTCATACACCACGGGACATCCGGTTAAATTTTACCATTGGCTCTAGCACACCTGTAGTATACTAACCTTGTCGTAAAATGGCATCCATTATCAAGGTCCATTATCAAGGTGGTGTATGACGACGCTGATGACGTCGTCATTTTATCCAACGTCGCTTCTCTACAGTAGAAAGACTGGAAAATCTTGATTCATTCAAATAACTTTACTCAAAAAATTTCATTAATATTTTGTATTTAATTTCTTTAATATTTGAAATGATGGAATTGCACAATGGCAGTGACAATTTCTGTAGTATCCAGTATAACAGAAACTATTGGTTTTATGAGTCTATGGGATGTAAATTTAGATATTCTGTCAATGATGAGTTTTATTCTGTGCGTGGGATTTTGTGTGAATTATCCAGCTCACATTGCTTTCGCTTTTGTAAGATCCTCTTCGGAAACTCCAAATGATAAATTAAAGGATTCCTTGTATCATCTTGGTTTTCCTATATTTCAAGGTTGTCTCTCGACGATTTTTGGAATATTATTTCTGTATAGAAATGTGTATTATCTTCAGGTTTTCATAAAAATTGTCATTTTGATAGCTTTGCAAACTTCATTTCATTCCATGTTGTTCCTGCCAGTTGTTCTTTCCTTAATGAATTCGGTGTATGAAAGAACCGATTCATTTTTTGATAGAGTATTACGTTTTCGAAGAATAAAACAGAATTCTGATAACTGAAGAAATTATTAAATATTGAGAAAATAATTGTATAAGAGCAATATATGCTTTTACTGATATTAAATGCTTATAATAATGTGATTCAATATAAATTGTTGACGGTTTCACAATATAGATATCTCTGTACTCGAAATAATATGGAAACATTGATTTGTAGTTGTCTAAATAAAATATAATATGTTATTCTCCTCTTTAGATACTGTACTATATTTTATTTACTTTATTTAATAAAGCATTTTTGAAATTAAAACTTTCTATAAACTATAAAACAAAACCATTTAATTAATTAAAACATTAAAAATATAAGCTTAATGGCAATATAAAATAATCATCATCTAATATCTTCTTGGAACAATAAAATGTACTGCGAGATGTTTATCATCGGTAAAATATATTTTCTGATCGGCGATTAAAATTAATATTAAGGAGTTTCAGCACAGTTACGACTTGGCTCCAATCGATTACTAATTGAGAAAATCGCATTTTTTCGGAAGGTCAGTAAAATATTTTTTCTGATCGACGATTAAAATTAATATTAGGGAGTTTCAGTACAGTTACGACTTGGCTCCAATCGATTACTAATTGAGAAAATCGCATTTTTTTCGGAAGATAGTCGTCGGTCGGATGGTCGCGTGGCTCATGTCGTATTCTGAGACTAGCCAAAGCTTTTCCCCTGCTCCACCAACGAGGCGGAAGATAGTCGTCGGTCGGATGGTCGCGTGGTAAAACTGTAACTTACAACCCTGGAGGATCCGGATTTGAACCCGGATCCTACACCTCCAGATTTTCAGGTAAGGTCCAGGCCTGGCCCGTTGAACCCCATCCTTCAACCATCCGGTTGACTCCATCATGGGGTGTTCCCTGGCCGCCACCAGATAAAGTATATCCCTTGTGCGATGTGGCGGCTCATCTAATTAACCAAACCAATCGGAAGGTTGTCAGCAGTTTCCTCAGTAATTGTCGGCCGGATGGCCGCGTGGTAAAGCTTTGGCTTATCACCTTGGAGGCCGGGTTCAAATCCGGGTCCCACACCTCCAGTTTTTCAGGAGGGGTCCGGGCCTCGCCAATTGAACCCCATCCTTCAACCATCCGGTTGACCCCATCACGGGTGTTGGCCAGCCTGTGATGGGCTCTACAAGTGGTTGCCGCCAGATACAGTATATCCCATGAGGATATGGCAACGTAATCTAATTAACCTAACCATCTTCAGTAATTCATGGTCAGTCTGAAGTTCTGACATCAAATGCTGTATTATTGTAAACTCTGTATATCTCGTAAATTCTCTCCTATTATCTCTAATAAAGATCATCTGTTATATGAAACTGCTGCAGACGTACTTTTTTTAAAACACTTTGGATTGCATCAGACAGCAAAGTCGACATCTTTCTCCTTTCGAAAACACGATAACAAAATATTTTTTTTCGGTGAAATATTTTTTATCGTTGCTTTTCGTACCTGTTGTAAGTGTATCGCTTACAACAGGTACGAAAAGCAACGATATAAAAAATCACCTGACGCATTTCAGAACGTGATCTTTCTCCGTCGACCGAGTTGTAGATGTCCTGAAACACTATTATCGTCATATATAAATCATTTATTAGTAATAGAATGAGGATGTTCACATGAAGAAACGAAAACCTTTCTCCTGGACAAATATAAAAAATCACCTGACGCATGTCAGAACGTGATCTTTCTCCGTCGACCGAGTTGTAGATGTGCTGAAACACTATTATCGTCATATATAAATTATTTATTAGTAATAGAATGAGGATGTTCACATGAAGAAACGAAAACCTTTCTCCTGGACAGTGATAGATACTCACTAAATTCTCTTTAATTTGAAACATTCGGGACAAAGAAATTACACTTCGAATTACGCGATTTATAATTATATAATTTTTCCAAACTATATTTACGTGCAAAAATGCGAGTTTCATTTACTTAATACATGGAAGATCAAGTAATAAATCTCTATTATTCATTTAAACCAGGGGTTCTCAAAGTTTTGCTTAGGTGAGCCAAATTATAAATTCCAAAATATTCGGGCGGGCCAAAAAAAAGTGTTATGGAAAAATACGTTCAAATCGATAAAAAACAGGCCAAAAAAAGTGTTATGGAAAAATATGTTCAAATCGATAAAAAGTTAAAAAAAGTGTTATGGAAAAATATATTCAAATCGATAAAAAGTTAGATATAAGGGAAAGATTTATACTAATTTTATAGCATAGTCGTTCTTTATTTATGACAATAATTACTTGTTACAAACCGTTTAAAATAACACATTTCGAAAATAATTAAAAAATAACTAAATAATTTCAAATAAAAAAGAAAATAAAAATAAATTCAACTCTGAAGTGTGTGACTTGTGCAGTTGTTTTTTTTTTAATAATATCATTGAGCCTTGGTTTAAGTCGGTTGAATGTATTCTTAACATGCTTGTAAATGTTCATCAGTTAATTTTGATCTCAATTTTTATTAATACTCATGATCTTGTAAAAGTTCACCAGTTAATTTTGATCTCAATTTGGACTTATTAATACTCATGATTGAGAAAGATTTTTCCGCATATATAAGTACTTCCAAATAATTTAAACATATTTGAAAGCACTTATACACATATTTTTTTGACTGAACAATTTTTAATTATAAAGTGATAAAATTTATTTATTTTTCCGTAAAAATGAAAATTACCTCTATGAATTCAAGATCGCGGATGATCTGACATCGCGGGCCGCACTTTGGGAACCCTGATTTAAACTGTGAAAACTTTTTGATATTTTCAGATAACCTTCACTTACAGTAGGCGATTTTAAAACTAAAAAAGCTTCATCCACCGTTGATTTCTTTGAGTACTCAGAAAATATTTTCAAAATAAAACATATTTGAAAGCACTTATACATATATTTTTTTGACTGAACAATTTTTAATTATAAAGTGATAAAATTTATTTATTTTTCCGTAAAAATGAAAATTACCTCTATGAATTCAAGATCGCGGATGATCTGACATCGCGGGCCGCACTTTGGGAACCCTGATTTAAACTGTGAAAAATTTTTGATATTTTCAGATAACCTTCACTTACAGTAGGCGATTTTAATTTTAACTAAAAAAGCTTCATCCACCGTTGATTTCTTTGAGTACTCAGAAAATATTTTCAAAATATTTGTCAGACATACATTAGAAACTACAATTCCCACATTCCAAGAGATTTAAAACAGACTCAATCCCATTCAATTTTTGCAAGAAAATTTTTTTATTTTCGTGGATCTACAAAAATTAGATGTTCTAATGTTGGAGTTTAAATACGTAGCTATAACAGTAAATCTAAACCATTATTCTTCGTTTATTAGTATTTTTATGATTTCATTTTGCCTCAACGCAGGTCCCCTTCAAGCGAGGAGCCCGATTGGATACAATCGGCTCATGTCCGGCCCTGACTACTGAATGTGGGAGTTCAATAATATTCCATGCTGCAATTGATCCTATTCCTTCGTGCATTCCCAGATGGAAAGTGGCATAATATCAGTTAAAAAAGAAGTTGTTAACTGTTCTTTAAGAAGCACTTCACTTATGAGATCGGCTGGGAAGATAAAGGAGTTTCAAGGATATGATTTTTTTGCATTTTTACATCCTTCTCTACTCAGGGAGATTACTAAAAGACGGGGACAGTTCCAACCAAGGGATGCATGGACGGATGGTAAAGGGCAACATCGCCGGGCAGGGCCCAGCGATGTCGTCCTTCACCATCCGTCACAAACCGTCCGTCCTTTACCATCCCGAAAATCTTTTCAGCAGATGCTGCACCAGGGACACGAACCCGGGTCCTTCTGCGTGGAACGCCGACAACGTTACCACGCGGCCATACGGCCGTAAATGATATGATTGATAGCATCGGTGAAAACAAATCTTATCAATTATGGTCTTGTCAGATCAGCTGCCTGAGACATGCGAAGGATATTTTACCACTTCTTATGTCGGTCTGCAAATATGGATTTTATGTAGGCCAAATATAGATTAGATAGGATAAGCCGTCATATCTTAAAAGGAATATATTGTATGTGGCGGCTGCCAATTATAATGCCTATCACAGCCTGGCCAACACCCATGATGGGGTCAAACTGGATAGTTGAAGGATGGGTTTCAACGCTGGGTTTGGATCCATTCTGAAAAACAGGAGGTGTGAGATCCGGATTTGAATCCGTATCCTCCAGGATGGGAAGCCTCAGCTTTACCAAGTGGCCATCCAGCCAACGCTAAGTATACAAGTCGGCAGGATGGCTAATGGTAAAGCTGTGGCTTTTACCCTGGAGGATCCGGATCAAATCCGGATCCCATACCTCCAGTTTTTCAGGAGAGGTCCGGGTCCGGACCGTTGAACTGTATCCTTCAACCATCCGTTGACCCCATCATGGGTGTTGGCTAACCTGTGATGGATTCCATAAGTGGTCGCCGCTAGATTAAATATATCCCTCGTGTGATATAGCGTCTTAACATACCTAATCCAACCAAGTATACAAATAAGCAAAAACTATTATGAAAAATAAAATAAATGTCCGAAACGTTTACATTACAACAAGCCTGAATGAAACAAATTATGTACTGATCCAATAGCAGGAAGAATGGATTCATGATTACATATTTTATTTCTTATACAATTTGCATTTTCACAGAAATTTTAATAAACAACATATAAAGCTTTCGATATTTACTGCTTTAGTCGATGATGGCTTACTTAAGCCATCATCGACTAACAATCGTACAAATCAAATCTTACAAAATCGTTTGTATTGTAAAACAAATTATTTAAAAACAAATTAGTTATCTAATTTGTTCTTAAATGAAATAAGTTTCATGTTAACTCATGTCCATCGATGGTTTTTTTTTGGTAAGAAACCCGTTATCCGCACGGCGAATACGTATATATAGACTTCTGTCTACATAAAAGGGAGGGAAGGAGTGTGTGAAGAATCTGCCCTCGATGAAGAACAGAGAAGTAAATCTGAGATTTCAACTAGAGATAATATCTGAAGATTACTCTTATTAAACCGAAAGATTCCGAATCCATCAGCAATCCATCGTTACATAAACTACGAGGGCTCCACAACAGTCAACATTCAGTTGTTATATGATTATTATAACTGTTATAACTGGCTCTGCTGCGCCAGTTATATGATTCACATGCAGCCAGTGCTAAATGCACATTTTTGTTTTTTCTTCTTATGCCTTTATTGTTAATCCTTTTTTTTTTTGGTAAGAAACCCGTTATCTGCACGGCGGATACGTATATATAGACTTCTGTCTATATAAAAGGGAGGGAAGGAGTATGTGAAGAATCTGCCCTCGATGTAGAACAGAGAAGTAAGTCTGAGATTTCAACTAGAGATAATATCTGAAGATTACTCTTATTAAACCGAAAGATTCCGAATCCATCAGCAATCCATCGTTACCATAAACGATCATGGCTGCACAACAACCAACATTCAGTTGTTATATGATTATTATAACTGTTATAACTGGCTCTGCTGCGCCAGTTATAATATGATTCAGATGCAGCCAGTGCTAAATGCACATTTTTGTTTTTTCTTCTTATGCCTTTATTGTTAATCCTAGAACGTTGAAATTTTGCAAGTGTGTTCTTTTCGGCTTCCGGTACGACATCCGCTCGACATTTGCACCGTCAGCTTTTTACAGTTATTTCTCTCCATCTTAGAAAAGCGTTAAATTTCTCAATGGGGAAGTTTTCTCGGTAATTGTCGGATTGCATTATGCTGGATATATTTCGATAGCCCATAATGGAGACGTCATGGTAGATTTACTCATTTCATCCGGCGACGAAATACAGGCCCTCTATGGCCTGCGCGATCTGCTGCGCCGTCGCATGCGTCACAATTCTGTTCGCCGCGCCGTCGCATCCATACTTTTTATGGCTTTACCTACGTTTTTCTATAATTTGATAACCATTTATTTTATACACAGAACTATTGATCTACGCGCTTATTTTTCCTTTTTACATTAACGCTGATATTTACATTCTCATTGGGCGCGGCGCCATCTGTCCACAGGATCATTAATGTTTTTATTCCTTGAGATTTCTTTGCACCGCTTCATATATCTACTCGACATATAGTGATTATTAATTACATGTTTTTTCCCTTCGATAGTGTGTGAACTGCGCCTTCGGTTTAATTATTATAGCCTATTTTTTATTCAACTCTCGAATATATTTTTCTTTATTTCCTTTAGGCAGTTCTTAATAAAAATCTGCTTTTTTTACCTTCATTATTTTATTGTATGTATATATGTATATTGTGAATACGTATTATTCTTGCTCATATTGTTTCATTTTAAATTAATTGCATTAATTACCGTCGATATGTAATATTTCAATATTTATATGCAACGATTTGATTGTATATATATAGACATCGATATATCGATGATATATACCAGGGATATTTTATTGTATGTATATATGTATATTGTGAACACGTATTATTCTTGCTCATATTGTTTCATTTTAAATTAATTGCATGTATACCGTCGATATGTAATATTTCAATATTGATATGCAACGATTTGATTGTATATATATAGACATCGATATATCGATGATATATACCAAGGGTGACCAAACTTTATGTCACTACGAGCCACATAAGAGAATCTCAAATACTAGAGAGCCGCATTTTCTTTCAGGATCAAATGAGAACAGCAACAATTTTTCGGATAATCTTAATTTCAAAAATTGTTTATTTCAGATGAATTTATTTCGTGTAGATGCTTACTATTTTTTATAATAGACAAAAAATAATAAATCTATAATTTGTTTAACTTAAAAAATATTTGCTTCATATTTACTATTGACTTTCATGGTATGGAGCTACATTGACGATACCAAAGAGCCGCATGTGGCTCACCAGCCGCAGTTTCTATTTTCCTTTCTATTTTTTTTTGTTTTAAAGAAATTTTTATCCGCTATTTTAATTCTTCCCAAGTTGGCGCCCTCTGATGTCCGCCGACTGAAATTTGGCCGTTACGATACGTTTGACCGTTTAGAAACCTGTCGGCATCGGCATATAGTTAAAATATGTGCTTATGTTATTGGAAATTTCAGCTCGTCGGTTATCCTCTTTCTGCCCGGAGGGTTCTCAGTTCAGAGTGGGGTTTCGGCCGTATGTAACCCACTTGGATTTTCCTCCGTTACGTGCCGGATAATCCGTAGATTGCCAAATTCAGGCAGGCTTACCTTCCGCCTGATGCCTTTTTCCCATTTGACTTATTTCTGTTTTTCCCGTTGTCAGTCAGTGAGTCACTTTCCTTTTTCGTCGTGTCATGTCCAGATTTCCGCCTTTTTCTTACTGTCGCCATGATACTTCGCACTTTCATTTCGTCTGAGCCTTAATTCCAGCCTCAGTCTTTTCCCCTGCTTCTACTACTTACATATTCCTTCTGGTTATATATGCAAATTTCATTCGCTGCACTTCTAATATGATTTATTTGTCTATGCGCCTTATGTACCGTTTATTACATAATAAATCTATAATTTGTTTAACTTAAATAAAAAATATTTGCTTCATATTTACTATTGACTTTCATGGTATGGAGCCACATTGACGGTACCAAAGAGCCGCATGTGGTTCACCAGCCGCAGTTTCTATTTTCCTTTCTATTTTTTTTTGTTTTAATGAAATTTTTATCCGCTATTTTAATTCGTCCCAAGTTGGCGCTCTCTGGTGTCCGCCGACTGAAATTTGGCCGTTACGATACGTTTGACCGCTAGAAACCTGTCGGCATCGGCATATACAGGAATACCTCGATTATCGCGGTTTCGATTATCGCGATTTTCGAATTATCGCGGTGCCCCACCAACCAGAGGCACACCAGTGACCCTGGCACCCCCAAAGGAGGTACCAGAGCCACCACCCCCGAGATGAGGCAAAGAAGCAGATTCCCCAGAAAAAGATTTTGTAATTAAATTTTGACCATCCATGCCAAAAAGTAAAACTGAGGGAAACACGAAAAGTCACCGCCCGGTTATCCCCGAATACGGGAATAAGGCTAACTACAACAGGGTTTCGCCTGGTGCCCTGAAGGGATTGTTAACGACACTACATCTTTTACTACCCCAGTGCCACTCAACTCTCAGCACGATGCCTTACACCTTAGTTTGGGCAGAGTGCTCTCTTAGTCTGGCCCCTTACCTTTGACCTGTCTGGCATGGGTGACCCTACCAGTAGCAAAGTTACTGCCGGCATAGCTCTCAGGATCATTGGAACACGCAAGCTCCCTCACCACGACAAGGTGGAGACGCCATCGAGGGAGTAACTATTTCTTAAGTTAACAATAACATTTTTTCAACTTCCTCAACATCTAGCTTTAAAGAACTATTTTCTATTAATATTCTATATTAATACAAAATAGTTTATTAAAGCTAGACAAGTTTTTGAGGAAGTTGAAAAAATGTTATTGTTAACTTAAGAAATAGTTTATTTATATTCTATAAAATTAATATAATTTATAAATTTTAAAATTTATTAATTAATTTTTTATAAAAATATTTTTTTTATTGAGTAGATTATTCATTTAGAATTAAAAATACTTAATTTAGAAAGAATGTATATGCTTTTGTTCATTTAAAACAAATTACTAAGATTGTGACAGAAATATTAATTTTTCTTAAATAAAAACTGAAATTACTTTGTTAATCAAAATTTTCTTTCTCAAAATCTCTATTTGAAATAATTAAAATAACCACAGAAATACAACTCTTTGCAGGAATTAATTCTGTTTATTTACAGTAAATATTTTCTACTATATACAAACTCTTCTTCTGCAATATTTTTAGTGACTTTTAACTATTCCAGCTGAAGATGATCTTGTGTAAAAATGGAAATATTTACTATGAATAAACAGAATTAATTCCTGTAAAGAGTTATATTTTTAAGATTATAATTTTCAACAGAAGAAGTATAGTGAATTATAAATATTTGCTACTTTTTCTATCCAGATTTTAATGATTTATTTTAGAATATATAGATGATATATTATTTTGTACAGGTAGTTCTTGCTTTATTTGTTTTAGATTTATGAGTTCTTTTTCCAAGTATAAAGTACAATAAAATTGAAAATATGAACATTAATTGCTATAAATAAAAGATAAATATTCACATTGGCTGGATGGACACATGCTAATGTAATAGTGCATCACAATGGAGGATGCAAGTTCAATTCTATCCTATTGAATCTCATCCTTCAATCTTCTAGTTGACCCTAACATGGGTATTAGCCACTCATGATAGGCTTTAAAAATAACCACTGCAAAAACATATCCTTTTTTATGATTTGATAGCATACTTCAAATTAACCTAACTCTAACATTTATATATGTTATTTCTTTTTCTGTTAACAGATAATGCCACTTTCCATTAGGCCCTGCCCAGACTGTTCACTTGTTGGGACATATTATAAAAAAAAATGAAGATTGATGGGCTTGACCAAACTCATGAATAAATTTTCACAAACAGAACTTAAAGGGAGATATCCAAATTGAATGTAATATGTTATAGATGGTTTACAGACAGAACTTCAAGGTTCTATAGTAAGATGACTGTACTGATATAATTGTTTCCTGGCTATTGCCATTGAGGCCTGTGGCTGGAAATCTCACCCAGGAATATTTCTGTTTACAAACAGAACTTCAAGGTTCTATAGTAAGATGACTGTACTGATATAAGTGTTTCCTGGCTATTGCCATTGAGGCCTGTGGCTGGAAATCTCACCCAGGAATATTTCTATTGGTTTGTTGAGTCCAATGTCTATGATTAAATAAATTCTGAATTCATTATAATAATATCTGATAAATTGATCTGCTAGGAGTTTTGGTGGTCTAGCAATTAGAATGTTGGATTGGTAATCCAAAGATTTCTGATTTGATCTTGGACCAAGGCAGATTTTTTTTTAAATAAATTAATTAAAAATTCTAGTTTAATTATTAATTCATAGATGATGCCACTCTTTATTTAATCATTAATATATTTATTAATTAAAAGATAATGCTGATATTAATCTAAATTATTTCTCATTATTAAAATTTCTATTAAATCATCAAGAGATTAATTTGGTAGATTAAGTCCCATGAATAAATTTCCTGTTGATGGGACCCATCATTGAATCTAGTTCTTCCAGTATAGAAAGCCAAAGAATTTTGATACACCAATCAGGCCAACTCAAATATAGCATTTCAAACCATGTATATATCAATTATATAATACAGTATTATTGGGCTCATAGCAGATTCTAAGTCATCTGCTAAAAAATGAGAAAAATTAACATAGCAGGCTGAGAAGTGGAAGTATTACATCCTTTGATCTCTATGATTTCACTAGAAATAATCTGTAAATAATTTTCATTCCTGGATTGTGATATATCAGTAGTTCATCTTCACATGTATCAATGATAATGAATAACAAATATTTTTAACATTTGTATGAAAAATAATTTCTTTGCTACAATATTATAATTTTCTTGATTTTGATATAAAGACTATATTTTCATTCCTATAGATCAGTGGTTCTTAACCTTTTCGAAGACACGGAACACTTTGGATTGCAAAGAAAATTGTGGAACACTATATTACTAACCTGGTAAGATCATAAAACAAACAACAAAAATATGCATTTAATGTGCAACGTATAATGTGCAATTATACACTGCACATTAAATAACAGTAAAAAACATCAATTAACGAAACGTACATTCTTAAGAACTGTAAGCAACTCTTTTTGAAAAATGGAACATTTTTAAATCAAGTTTAATGTGATGCCTGAGCTAATTGTCTTTTGCAGATTTGAGCAATATCAGATCTAATGTGTGATAAAGCTATCCTCATTTCTTCATCAATATTACTAAGTCTTTCGCATTTTTTTTTTTTATGTTCATTAATGTTGAAAAGCCTAGCTCACACAAATATGATGTCGAAAACTATAGCAAAATCTTAAGTGCTTTTGTGGATAAGCCTGCTTAATAGTTTATTCGAAAATGCAAGTTGAATCTTGTCTACACTATAAAATGCAAACTGTGCAGTACACTAAGATCATTCAAGTAGGCCTCCCTTTACTATAAAATGCAAACTGCGCAGTACACTAAGATCATTCAAGTAGGCCTCCCTTTCATAATTTCGCAGAACACTTGTAACAGGTTCGCAGAGTACCAGTGTTCCGGGGAACACCAGTTAAGAACCACTGCTTTAGATGAATAAATCATTGTTTAAGAATAATCTATTGTTTTATTTACTTTTATTTAACCTATTACTATGGTAAAATTTCATTGTTGAGAAATTAAAACCTGTTTTTACCATTATGTCAATGGGAAATAAATTCTTGCTTTATGAGTATGCATTAGGAATGAATTAATTCATAAAATTAGAAACTACCTATATTTTTTGGAAACTAGTAATTTTAATTCTGTATAACTCTTAAATTAAGTTAACTTTAAATTAACTATTTTTATAAATATACATAGTTGAAAAATTTAAATATAAAAATTTGAATATTTAAACCATATTTAATATATTCAGTATGATTTATTTAATAATTAAATCTATTAGATTTCTTGATTCTATAATTATAAAATCAAGATATTTTTAGCAAGGTGGTAGCATTTTCAGATCTCTTGGAATCATCTTTAGCTATTATCATTTATGTAAAATTTATTTGTAAGGATGATGTACAACTAAAAAATGATACTAAAAAATCAAAAACATTACTAAAGATTTCTGTGAGATTTGAATAGTCCTACTCACAATGTTTTGTTTTATACACACTATTTTTTTATAAAAGATATAATTTAGAATGGAATTGATTTACTTTTTATATCTTCTTATTATGTGGTTTAACTCTTTATGGCTAAAAGTAAAAATTTAAAATATGCTTTTGTCAATACAATTTAATAATTATTTAAATAATAGTAAAATTATTTTAACATTAATAGGAATTATTGGATTTGTGATATGGTCTGGACTGCTGATGATGCACTTCTAATTTGTTGTACAAGACAAGGGTCAATCTGTATTATTTCAAGGCTTGGTGGTTTACTTCTACTTACTGCTAAGGGTGATTCTGTAAACTTGGGCCCTTCTTATTATCTTTCCCTTATTCCACTTGTGTAAGGCTCTTTCTCATAATTATAATCATTATTGCTTAATGGGATTTTATAAATTATTTTTATACTTATAATTTTTATAATTTCATGATTATTATAATGTTCATTATTTTATAATTAATTAAAATAATCATAAACTTATTTTTTCATTTACCTTTTTATTTTCAATATTTAGATCTACATTTGAAAACAAAGAATTGAGCAATGAAGAAAACTCATTGTCTTCCACTTCAACTGACTATTCATTAAAACAAAGATTTTCTATATCTTTTCATAATTTTTTTCCTCTTCTTATGATATCTGATGGATGTTTAGTCATATGTCTTCAAATTCCAAATTACTCTGTTGGAATCTCAAATATCATCCAGTCACACTTACTCCATGGTTATAAAATAATCTGTCCTATTTTTGAGCTATACAATCCAGAATTATTAGATTTCAAGCAAATTTGTCAAAAATCATCTAATTTTATAAAAAATAAATTTTATAAAAATAATGAAATAAAATTTAAAAATCAGATTGAAGTAGAAAAATCCCACCTTAATAATATAATAAATGATACAAATGAAGATTATAAAAGTGATTCAATTAAATCATCACCATCTACATTAAAAACAATTGCTATCTTGAATTCAACCTGTGTTAATTGGGAAGAAAAAAAATCCAAGGAAGCAATAAATTCATTTTTATCAGTATGGAATTTATGTTCATCTCTTAGTCATTTTTGGACTGAAGATATGGAATTACTTTGTTCTTGTGCAGTAGATGGATTTTTAAAAATTGTGCAGTTTGCTTTAAGTAAGTATTTTTATTTAAATATTTTATCATCATTAATAATTAATTAATTATTTAAAAATTTATATCATGTATTTTACTTGGGAATAATTTAAGAGTTCACAAATTTGTTCAAATTAACTTATTAAATATCAAAAATAAATAAATTCAATATTTCAAATTTCATCTGTTAGTAATACTCTACAGTTTGAGTTTTTCACTAATTCAAAATGAACTCAGACAATTTATCTTGAACTATTTAGATTCTATAGTATACATTTGCAATAACTAATTTAAGATTACATAAAAATTTTGTCTAAGTCACTTTTTCATTAATATTTTTATTCCAAGGATTTAGGATAAGGAATTCCTGTGTATTTGAATAATCCTGATCCCAGGATTGAACAACTTTCATATCAGGATTTCAAGATCCTGGAATAATTTACCTATATGATAATCATCACAACATAAAAATTTTATCCACTTTATTTATTTTATTGCAGGGATAAAAAATATTATTTAAATTAAAATACTTGATAGCATTCATTTTTTTACATTTAAAGATCGGAAGAGCGTCGTGTAGGGAAAGAGTGTAGATCTCGGTGGTCGCTCTATTACTCTTGAAATAGCGCCAATCGTTAATAGTATCTTGATGCGACCTAGAGAACAAATGTTAGAATTCACTGCCCGAATATCAATGCTTGAATTCTCCTGCAAAGCCATTTTAAGCTTCTGAAAGATTTGTGATGATATACAAGTGATATTCGCTCCGGTATCCAGAATAGCGTTAACAGGCAGCCCTTGAACATATGCTGTAAATTCAATTAATTCTCTAGGTCGCCCACTTCGTTTCCCGAATTATTTTCTAAGGAAAATAGTTCCTTTATTTTAGTGTTTTTATTCGGACAGTCTCTATGCCAGTGGAATTCTTTTATTCCCTTCCTCTCACAAATCTTGCATGCCAGAGGTTTTTTATTTTCCTTATCCCAGATTAGTTTTCTTTCTGTTTTTATTTTTTGCCATGTCGTCCTATTCGAATATCTTTCCATGAACTCAATAAAATCATCAAACCTTGGGAATTCTCCTTCCTTATTCTTTTCATTCCATTCATCGAGTATCCTGCCTTTTAACTTATTTTCAAGGGTAGCCATTATGCAAGCATTGGCTTCCTCTTCTAATTTAAAGGAAATATGATAACACACGCCCTTAAAGGTTCTTAGAGCATGGTAAATTTTTGTAAGCCTTCTTTCGTGAATAGAATATCTTGATTAATCAGTGCTGCAAATGATGTTTTGAAGATGTACCATCTGTTATGGTACCTTCTCTGTAATGCCTGCCAAACCGGTTCAAATTCATTAGGGTTCACTGTCGTGGCATAAGCTAAGGGTTCCCCTTCTGACAGAGATAGAAGATAGTATATTTTATCTCCTTCCGCAATTGTGGTATTTCTAATTTCTCTCTCCACAGCTAATTTAAAGCGCATCCAATCACTAGCGAGGCCGCAAAACGGCTTGATCACAATCGGCGCCAAGCGGTTTAGGCAGTTAGGTTTTTCCTCTCTTTTAGATTTCGTTTTACTTTTAAGATTTAGAAGTAGACTTCTCACCTTACCAATGTCATCTTTGACTTCTATATATTGCGTTTCGGTTGCTGTTTTTTGTAGATTACTTCTCACTGCGTTCAAACGGTTATGTAGGTCGTTAATTTCTTCTAAAAATACGTCTTGGTTCTCCGCACCTTCCCTTTGCAGATAATCTGCTTGATCAGCCAAGTCCCGAAGTTCACGCAGAGAAGATCTGAAGTTAGCCATTTGGTTTTATTTCCACCGGAATATCCTGTCGACTTTTATAACCATTGAAACTACACAGTTTTTTTAAACAACTCTAAACCGTTACTAACGGTTTTTCCTTTTTTATTATTATCTTTCTTTTACAACGACCTCTATAGGTTAGTCTTGTAACGAGTATCCCGTTACATATATATATATAT
>AYEL01052693.1:0-34083 GCA_000484575.1 Olivierus martensii
AAAAAAATTATTACTAAACAATTTGAAAAATCAAATATATATATATATTTTTAAAGTTTAATATATGAATATTGTAAAAATTAGTATTATTAAAATTAACAAATAGGTAAATTATTTTGTATATAAAGTGAAACATTTGATTTTAAAAACAAATTAGAACAAAAAATAGAAATTTTTTTAAAAGAATAGCAAAATGAAGAGAGATTTTATAAATTTAGATCTGTTTTTAATCATTGATTAGTGTCAATTAAAATGCAAGAGATGGATTAATATATATAATAATTTTTCAGTTTTAATATAATTTTTAAGATTAATACTAAATATAAAGTAGAAAAATACTTTGTTTGAATTTACTTTAAAATTTCCAATTAAAGTTACTTATTTCAGTTAAAATATTTTGACAGTTATATTTAATTGAAATTATTTTGCATATAGAAATTTTTATCTTAGACCAAAATTTATTTTTATTAATGGAAATTTAATAGAAAAGAGATTTTTCTCTATGGCATTTCTAGAGAAAGAATTTCAACAATATTTAATAATAGTTTTAGGGTAAATATTTGATCCTTGCCAATAAGCCAGTTATCGAAATCAATTTAAATATTGAGTTTACATTAAAAATTAAAAATAGTTATTTACAAAATAAATTATCAACTTTTTTCATACATTGCCTATTCAAAATATGTAAACAGTAATGAAATATTAGAAAATAGAGAAGCTATAAAAAGCATTCATTATATAAATATTTTAGTATATCACTATTTTATGCGGTCGGTTTTTGTGCGTTATTTTTTTTAATTACATTTTTTAATTAATTTTTATTCGTTATATGCATTTGATGGAATGTTTTTTATATACTGCACAAAAAAATTGCACATAAAAATCGCACAAAAAAAAAATATCGCACAAAAACCGACCGCATAAAAACAGGTTTGACTGTACTTCAATAGTCATTTTAATTAAAATTGATTAACCGACGTAATTGACAGAGATCATAATATTTTCAAATATACTTTATACTAAATATTTAAATCTCTACAATAACTACTAACTAATATGCGAAGTTTTTAGCAAAAACTTGAAATGCAGTGCAAATACATTAAATGTAATGTAACAAAACATTTTTTACACAAATAATTCAGCAAGCACTTTAAACAAGAATACTAAAAATTAATTTTAGTAATCCTGCTTAAAGTGCTTGTTGAATTATTTGTTATTTTATGAGCAACAGAGCTTGAAAGTTTAAAAATAATAAAACATTTTTTACTAGGGCTTTCTGCTATTGATGTTTTTAAAATTTTTACATAATTTTAGTTTTTTAAAATATGAAAATAAAATGGCATATTTATATACACAAAAAATTCGTAATAAGAGAATCATTTATGTTACAATAATTCATTTTTTTACCATTTTTATTTGATATTTGAAATTTTTTGAATATTATTAAATATATTTTAAATGAAAACTGATATTTTTTTAATAGTACACAAAAAATTTGTAATAAGAGAATCATTTATGTTTCAATAATTCATTTTTTTACCATTTTTATTTGATATTTTGAAATTTTTTGAATATTATTAAATATATTTTAAATGAAAACTGATATTTTTTTAATTTAAAACTAATTAAAGGTAGTTCTCAGTTTAGGAGTTTCTACTTAATGAATTCCCCAATTTTAAAATTTTTTTTAAATATGAAATATCAAAAAAATCAAATATATGAACATTAATTGCAATAAACAAATGCTGAATATTTCATGAAAAGGCATTTCAAATTATATATGGAGCTATGCAATATAATATTGGGTTTATAGCAAAAACTTTCATCTGCTATGAAATTGGAAAAATCAAAATGACCAATCAAGAAATGAAATTAGCATTCTGTCTGACTCATGGTTTCACTGGAAAATTATATAAACAACTTTCATTCATAAACTGTGCCAAGGCATTATTCATTATATATACGTTCATCTAATCATTTTTGATGATGATAGTGAAGAATAAAAATTCTTTAATATTTCTATGACATAAATAACTTCCTTATTATTGTAATTTGCTTGATTTTAAAAACCACTATCTTCCTTCTTTTATCATTATCATAATGATAAAAAAGAAAGAGAGAGACAAAGCTAGTATTTACAGCATCCCATTAAGAGCAAAATGCAGAACATTTCACCCTTATTATTGTAATTTGCTTGATTTTAAAAACCACTATCTTTTTTTTTTTATTATTATCATAATGATAAAAAAGAAAGAGAGACAAAGCTAGTATTTACAGCATCCCATTAAGAGCAAAATGCAGAACATTTCACAGAAACATGAATACATTTATCCTCACTTTACAGCACTTTGTTAATATAGCACTTCTTAATTATATTCTGTTTTTATTTAATATCTCAAAAGGAAAATTATTTGCAAATTAATACTTGAATTGGTATTTAAAGCATAAATTAACACACAGATAGCCTGAGAATGGAATTCTCTTGATAAATTAGGATGTGAGACTTAGAATTGAACCCAGTTCCTCCAAGATGATACACAAATGCTTTGCCATGCAGCCATTTTGTACTTATTGAATAATAGTGTAAATATGTTTTTAGGCTAAATGAACAACAGCTCAAAGGCAGGAAATATATTAACAACAGTTTATTACAGGGTAGTAGAGCTTTTGATTACATAATCCTCATCAGCTATCATAAACATAACAAATTAAACAACTGTTCTATAGAATGCCAAACATTCTGAAGATTTAAAGACGTTGCTATGGCAACAAAAGTTCAAACGTTTTACAAAAAATGCGGATAAAATAAATCTTATGAATATGCTATACAAAAATTTCAACAAAATGTCAATATTATACAATAAAATTCACATTAATAATCTAAGGTACTACATACACGTTCACATTAATAATCTAAGGTACTACATACATAACAGAGTAATCTAAAAAATTTAACAAGCATTATTAATGTTTATTAACATTATCACACCATCTCAACGCATTGTTTATCATAGGCTGGTTCCAATTTATTAATTGGTTCATTGTTCATGTTGCGGTTAGTAAAGATCGATAAAGTCTCTGTGATTCTCCCTCTGACGGGGTCATGTTCTTTCCGTAATAGTTTAGTGTCATTCCAATGTACTACTATATCCGAAGCCAATGCATGCTGTGCTAAGGCTGTACTAGTGGCTTTATTCGTTAAATCTTTCTTATGTTCCGTAATGCGCTTTTTGAGAGGGGCATATGTTAATCTCCAAAACTGCCTAGATTGTTCACTTTTATTAAGAGGCATAAGAATCTTGTAGAAGCTAGACCTGTTGTTGAGAAGTTCGCCCCTACATATTTGTTAGAAAAACGTTTAGCGAAATGGTGTCTAAATAGAATGGGAGACTATGAATGGACTGTTTACTACTCGGTACAACTAATCGATAATCTGTTGGAAGTAGGCCCATTGCCAGATGAAATTTTAACTGTTTATGATTTTAAGGCCTTGTATCCATCCATCATATTAGAACCAGTCTGCTTGCTTTTATATAGATTTTTATTGAAACATCTTCCACACAACCAATGTGAACCAAGCCTTATTAGGTCGATCTGTTATTTAGTTATACACAAGTCGATAATAAGTTCTATCTTCAAACATCTGGTGTTCCAATCGGAAGCCCTTTGGCAGGAGTCCTGGCTGAGCTTATAGTGAGGAGTAAAGAAGAGCTAGTTTTACCTATAATCTCTCTAAAATTAAGCTCTATAAGAGGTACATCAACGATATTTTGATTATTTCCGAGAAGTGCAACTATATAAGTGACATCGAAGCAAGATTATCTGATGCAGACCTAGGTTTGGTTCTGTTTAAGCAGAGAGAGAGCGATTCGCAGATGGATTATCTTGACATAAACATTGCATTCCAAGCAGGTGAGTATGCTTTGTCTATTTACAGAAAGGACACGTATATATCGTTATTCATACAAGCGGAAGCCAAGGAACCTTGGAGCTATAAAATGGCAGCCTTTAGAGCCCTGCTGAATAGAGCCTTTACGCATTGCACGACGCTGGAGAGTAGACAACAGTAGATAGACTGGATTGTACAACAAGCGATAAAACATGGATATAAGGCGAATACCATCAGTAAACTTCTAAGAAGGATGTCCAGGACTAAACCAAGTAGCAATGATCGAACTGATGACAGAAAAACGTATTCCATGGACATTATCTCTCTAAAATTTAAGAAAAAATTTGAAGAAATCTCAGGCCAAAAGATTGTATTTAATAGAAACAATACCCTGTTTAATCTTATTAGGAATGATAAGGACAAAATCAGTGAGGTGTACTTCCCAGGGGTCTACCAAATTCCTCTCCATGATAACGACTTTAACAGCGATGGGAATTTATATCGGTTACACGGCACGCTCCCTCAAAAAGCGCATTACGAAACATAAGAAAGATTTAACGAATAAAGCCACTAGTACAGCCTTAGCACAGCATGCATTGGCTTCAGATATAGTAGTACATTGGAATGACACTAAACTGTTACGGAAAGAACATGACCCCATCAGAGGGAGAATCACAGAGACTTTATCGATCTTTACTAACCGCAACATGAACAATGAACCAATTAATAAACTGGAACCAGCTATGATAAACAATGCATGGAGATGGAGTAATAATGTTAATAAACATAAAATAATTCTTGTTAAATTTTTTAGATTACTCTGTTATGTATGTAGTACCTTAGATTATTAATGTGAATTGTTTATTGGTTATTTTATTGTATAATATTGACATTTTGAAATTTTTTTATAGCATATTCATAATATTTATTTTATCTGCATTTTGTGTAAAACGTTTGAACTTTTGTTGCCATAGCAATGTCTTTAAATCTTCAGAATGTTTGGCATTCTATAGAACAGTTGTTTAATTCGTTATGTTTATGGTAGCTGATGAGGATTATGTAATCAAAAGCGCTACTACCCTGTAATAAACTGTTGTTAATATATTTCCTGCCTTTGAGCTGTTGTTCATTTAGTTTGTAACGTTTGGCAGTGTAAGGTTTTTGCAATTATTGGTAATGTTTTTAGGCATTTATATGCATTAGAAAATGAAAAAAGTCTGTGATTTGCTTTAGAGCAATAGTCTGAAATGCAACTGCCATTAATAACGAGGTATGCCTGTATATAGGAAGAACCAATAGGAAATTACAGCATAGAATTAATCAACATAACAGGAACATTAGATTAAACCAATGCAATAATACTTTAAGCCAGAAAGTATATGATAATTGCCACATACTATGGAATGAAGCCAAAATTATTGATACAGTTCCTAAACATGTGTAACAACATAACAACAATAAGTAACTTTTTGGGAAAACTTAATATAATTAAACAGAATCAATATGAAGACATCATCAATATAAGCAACACTCATACATTTAAAGAAGCAGTGGAGGATTTTGATCAGTCATGACCATTTGTAATTTTATTTTTATGTAATAACAGTTTTTGTTTTTTATTTTATTTTGTTCTCTCCTATATATTATTATGTGTATGTAATGTAATATTATATTATGTTTGTTTCATATATCATAATTTTGTAATCATTGTGTTATCATACAATGTAATTTTGAATTTATGTTGACATCCTGTTCTATATTCTATTTGCTATTAAGTGATTTAAGAGGGATTGTAATATCTGAAAGTACTTTCATTTATTATTAAAGATAATTTTATTTTAATTTTAATCCTAATAAATATGTTTTTTGATTAGTGATTTCAGACCTAGTTTACATAACTAACAGATATACAAAAATTTGTAAATACAGTGGAATCCTAATTTATGATGATCTAAATGTTGCACTATTTTACAATATATGTCCAAAAATCATTTTGCCTCATTATGATTTTGAATTGTGTTGTTAAAATATTTAGTGTACAGGCAATATATTTTTGTATGTTAGGATGTCTATACTAATATGCAAGATCTTTGTTAAAATTTGAAACTGCAAATAACACATTCATTCATTTAGCACTAGACAGCACAAAAAATATCTCTCATGTCATTTCTCTAGTGAAATTGAAATCTTTTGCATATTAAACATTACAAAACAGAATAACATATATCTATTAATGAATCAGATTTAATGTTAATATTGATTATGTAGTTGGAAGAACCAATTGAATGAAAACAGTAGGAATTCTGTTAAGAAGATAGACTATTTTTATAAAGTTTTATTTAAAATGAAGTGCTATTATATATTCTTCAAAAAAAAGAAAAAAAAAAGAGCCATTATAAGTATTCACACTTACTTATAATTTTGAAAGCATTCTAAGTTTTTCTACCAAATAGATTGGAACTTTATGACCATCCAGTAAATAGAATTCAAATGTAGTAGTAGAATTCAGCATTGAGTTTTTTGAGTTTTTCTCCTATAAAAAAATTCCAGAAAAAGTAATGACTAAAGGTAAAAATCAATCATTAATAGGAATGCATTATCAATGACAGAAATCTAAGGATTTCTATAAACATTTGGTAGCAAAATAAAGGCACTCAGCTGAAATGTGAATCATGATAATGCCTAGGTATAGAAACTACAAATTGGTAGATCCTTTATCCAGCATTTCAAAAAATTTCTATGGCATTATGCCAAATCATTTTCAAGAAACATTAAACTTAAATAATAACTGCTTAATCTTATAAATCAAAGTAAAAAACCAATTAATACAGCACTAATAAGCAGAAATCAACATAAAAACAATTTATTATGTGAAGTACTTTCGGAAAAATTCCATCATCAGCACAATATATTATGTAATATACGATGTATTGTGCTGACAATGGAATTTTTCCGAAAGTACTTCACATAATAAATTGTTTTTATGTTGATTTCTGCTTATTAATGCTGTATTAAT
This sequence comes from Olivierus martensii, assembly GCA_000484575.1. Lineage (NCBI taxonomy): Eukaryota > Metazoa > Arthropoda > Arachnida > Scorpiones > Buthidae > Olivierus > Olivierus martensii. The sequence goes on from AYEL01052693.1 coordinate 6,906, forward strand.
TGATTTTTTCATTTTCAAGAAATATGTGTTTTAAAGTGAAGGTGAAAAATGCTAGCTCCCATATGTGAAACTGAATCAAATTAATATTAGAATGTTTTATATTGTGAAGTTCTTTGATAAAATTGTATTTTAAAATTATAGCTTGGAAAATGCTAGCCCTTTCACCATGAAATATAAACAAACTACCTATTGAAACATTTTTTGTCATTTTATGCTAAATTATGCCATAAAAAATTTTTGTGCTTTGAAATTTTTCAAGAAATTTAAATTTGAAGTTCACTGATGAAGAAATGCCAACTTTCAATATTATGAATTTTGTCTAAATGAATTCATTTTTTTATTTTTAATTCATTTTATGCTATGAAAACTTAAATCTTTATATGAAAGCCATCAAAAAATTCAGGTTTGAAAATAGCAGCTAAAGAAATGCTGGATTCTCAATACAGGATTTTCTTTATTTACAATAATTTGTACTTGTGATGGAAGTTATTTACAACAAAATTTCATAATTATGATAGCCACACCAGATATTTTGCCATGGAAATGCTAATGGTAGTTTATGGCTAAACAGTAAAGTGGTTCATTCATCACTAGAGGATTTGAGTTCAATTCCAAATCCCACAAAGCCAGATTTTATCAATAGGATATGGACCTAGCCTGCTGAACTCCAGTCTTCTCCTGACAGTGATCCCATTACAGTTATTAGCTGCATATATGAATGGCTGCATGGCAAAGCATTGATTTATAATTGAAATCAGAATTTCAAAATAGTAAGTCCCATATCCAAATTTTTCAAAAAGGATCCAGATCTAATTTTCACATTTGAAATATTCCAGCATTCACCATGGGCAATAGATACTGAAATAGCTTCACTGCTTAGTAACCTGGGATAGAAAATGGCATAAAATAGGTGTGAATCATTCATACTCTCATTTTAAAAAATGGTGTCTCAAGAGAAGACAAATAATAGTAGCCATTCATATGAACAACCCTGAGTCAATTATCTGTTTCAATTTTAAGAATTTTTCTTAAAATGTCTACAATGAAATTGCATGCTTAAAATAAATCCATCATAAAAAAGAAACTTACAAAGTTCTCAAGTTGCTTATTTCAGAAAAAAGTCAAAAATGTTCAATATCTATTAATATTTATAGTTTAATGAAAACAATAAAAAACATCAGAATCAGTAATTTCTGTAAAGACAATGTATCATTACCAGCAAAGCTGTTTTTCTATTTCCTCATCTGCTATAAATTAAACTTTTAAACAAATCATGTTAAAGCATTTATTATAAATGCAAGTAGTCCTTGACTAATGAACACTCATACTTATGACAGTGATATCATCAATAAATTCTTTGATAATTACAATAATTCAGCACTATCTTGCAGTAAAAACTCTTTATTTTAAAAGCCCTTCGCTCGGTTTCAAAAAATGGCCATTAGTACAAATTAAGTAATGTTGTAATTTAATACTAATTAGTTAATTATTATAAATAATTTATGCATGCATTTTAAGTTGTTGACTTTTTAAAGCTAAGTGCAACTTTTAAAATCAGGAATTAAAGGCACCAAGGTGAAACACGTGTAGCTAGAAAATGAACGTGCAATCAGTTTCCAGCTGCACTTGTATTTTACATTTGCGCATTCTGAAATGTGCAAATGACATTGATTTAAATACAATAAAAATTTTAATGTCATAAATCAATATTTATTTCTATAAAAATTCTTAAAAATCAGAATAGTGGATGAAAATTTCAACTCCTCAAACTTTTATCTTTTCACTTGTCATTTGTGCATTTTTTATGATGAAAATGTATATGTTATAATAATCATCATAAAAAATTACATATGTCAATGAATATACAAGATTTAAAATTATTGTACTTTATATATATATATATATAATGTAAAGAAATATTTAGAATAATGTAACTGATGTACAGCACAAGATTATGCTTAAAATAACTTTAAAGTCGTTATAAGCCGAAACTAAAAAGATTATAATAAAATTTTTGATTAATGAAAGATATAAACTACTTTTATTGAATTGTTGGCACACAAATATTCATGCAGCGAAAGCATTATGTCTCAAATAATAAAGCATTTTTGCTTATTTAGTTTTAATGCTTCATCTTAGTGTCTCAATCAACATAAACATTTTTTAAATTTTGAACGAGAAGTTATTCTGTTTATTAATAGATGGCAATAACAGTAAATTTACTAGTGCGACTAACTATTAATAAACAGAATAACTTGCCCTTCAAAATTAAAAATGCGGTTATGTTGATTTTATGAAGTCAGAAACACATTTTATTGATTTTCATGATATAATTTGTTCATTTATTAACGACTATTATTTTCTGAATGTTATTCTGACAGTAAAGAGATCTGTGATATACTGTAGTGAGGATAATGAATAGCAGTAAATGATATTCTAATTAGATGTAAAATTTATTCTAAACAATTTTCTATATTACTGTACTACTCTTAATTCAAGTAACGAGTAACATAACTTTTTTGTTATTTTGCTTAATATTCAAAACTTATATGTAATGATAATATTATTGTTATCTTTTAAAAAGTTCATTTTTGAGATTGGCTTCTATAGAGAATCAGTCAAGTGAATGAAATTTTTAGTGTTTTTATAGCTTTTCCTATTAAAAAAAACTTTAAACTGAAGTTTATTTATTTTATTCTATATATGTCTAATTTAATGTATGCTAAAATAACTATTAATTTGAGAAAATTGGAATTTTTTAAATTCGCATATTTTTGCCATAGAACCTCGATTATTTTATAATGCTACCTGAATAACATTTATATCAGCTGAAGAAATAAAAGATTTAAGCGCAAACTTATCTATGATTAAAAATCTATAAAAGCAATAGTACTGTATGGAATAAAGTCTGAATTATTTATGTCGGCTGGATGGCCGGGTGGTAAAGCTGTGGCTCACCACCCTCGAGGATCCGGTTCCCAAACCTCCAGTTTTTCAGGAGGGGTCCGCGCCGGCCCGTTGAATCCCATCCTTCAACTATCCGGTTGATCCCATCATGAGTGTTGGCCAGCCTGTGTTGGGTTTTATAAGTGGCCGCCGCCAGATAAAATATATCCCTCGGTCGACCAGATTGGCCGCGTGGAAACACTTTGGCTTTTCACTGTGAGGACCCGGGTTCGAGTCTCGAGTCCCAGCCCTTGAAAATATTTATCATGGGGTCAATCCCCGTCCTCCACAATCCGGCTGAACCCGTCCGCAGGGGTGGGCAGCCTGTAGAAGGGCTTGTTTCGCCCCGTCACTTAGTATTCTCCCTGAATGAAAAGTGGCGTCATCTGATAACAAAAAAAAATAGGCCGGGCCCAGACCCCTCCTGAAATACTGGAGATGTGGAACTGGAATCATAGTAAATATTAAAAATGCAGATAAAACTCATTTAAAATGACCTGGTAAATTTTGGCGCCGAATTGTAGCGCCAATATATTGTAGCGATCGGTGGCCTTAACTAACTGCTTACCACTTTATATATCCCTCGTGAGATATGGCGGCTTAACATAACTAACCTAACCAACATCCCGAAATCCTAGATTTTCTTTCTTTGTCTGGGAATTTAACGTCGATTAGTTCTCTAATGGGTGTGAATAATGAAAGTGAATTTTATTCGGGTGTGATGAAAATTTACGCGAGTCATCATACTGAAGGAAGAATGCTAGAAGAAGGAAGAACAGACACAATTAATTCACATATATTTTTATTCAATTATATAATAACAATTTTCAAAATTTACATTAATATATATCAGATTATTAGAAATCGGAAATAATAATTCCATCAATAATTCCAAAAAATAAACAAATACTAAATTCCACGATGCCTAGTGGTATGTATATATATATATATATACATGTATATATTACATGTATATAGGCTATACATATATATATATAAATGTATATTTATATGAGCCGCTCACTTGCCAAACCGATTAACTTCAAAAAACAAAAAGTAGAGGAAAAAAATAATATACATTGTTTTTTAAAATTACCTTTAAAATATAAATTCAAATAAACAGGCGGCTGGATGGCCGAGTGGTAACGCGTTGGCGTGCACGCTGGAGAACCCGGGTTCGCGTCCCGGGTCTGGTCCCGGATTTTTTTCGATACTAGACCCGGCCCGGTGATCCTCGTCCTTCACCATCCGGCTCCCTTCCACGGGTGTGGGTGCAGCACGTGGTTGGCACTGGCCCAGCACCCTTAGTAATCTCCCTAATTGGAAAGGGGGCATAAAATATGCAAAAATAAAAAAAAATTCAAATAAACGTTGTAGAATGTGTCATTACACATTCTAAAATGTTGTTGCTGGTTGTTGTGGTTGTTACTTTTATCTAACGACATATAAAGTGCATAAGATAGTATATCCTTGGTATTTTTATTACAATTTTTGTGTGACTGATAGAGTTAATCGATTTGGCAAGTGAAAATAAAGTGCATTTTTATTACAATTTTTGTGTGACTGATAGAGTTAATCGATTTGGCAAGTGAAAATAAAAAATAATAATAATACTATCGAATTCAATCTTCACAATATTTTAAAAATAAGTTAATGCAGTATATATTTCAAATGTTAAACAAAAGTTTGGTTGCTAGATAATGTCAGAGCATTGCGAGAACGAGGCCGAACGCAAAGTTTTAAGGTTGGTTCCCACTATCAGCCGCGGAAAGCGGATGCTCAGAAACCATCGCAGATAAGCGCGGGAGCGGTTCCTCTTGCGGATTCCCACAATCTCGGTAAGCTTACCTTTCCCCAAGATTCTTAGTGAGGTTCCCATGATTCATTTAGTGTAAAACAAAATGGACGCTAAGCAAGAAAAGGCACTGTTTACGAAATGATGTTAACAGCTGCAGTAAATGAGAAAACTGAAACAAAATCGAGGAAGGGAAAATGTTGGATCAAAAATATTTATAAGAAGAAATACAAACAATGTTTCTATGCAATTTTGATTAAAGAGATGAGATTTAATGATAGAGAATCCTGCCATCTTGACTGTCGAGGTTGCCAACCATTCAACATCACAAAATGCATGATTTCATTGGTGGATGTTATGTCGACGGATTTTACCGTCGCGGAAAAGTTGAATCCATCTAGACACTGGACAGTAGCGGTTTTTACGCCACAGTATGACGTCAAAACCGCCCTGATTTCGTCACGCGCGTATTCTGTCGCAGTCAAAACAAAACCAAATTTTTGACTGCGACAAAATACCAAAAGACCAAACTTGAGAACCAAATTTTTGTCGCAGTCATTGGGTTATGATTTTTTTTTTTTTTTTATATATATATATTTTGTCGCAGTCAAAACAAAACCAAATTTTTGACTGCGACTAAATACCAAAAGACCAAACTTGAGAACCAAATTTTTGTCTTCAGACTTTTGAGAACCAAATTTTTGTCGCAGTCATTGGGTTATGATTGCAGTAGTCTCCATATGATCCGCCTTATTTTTGTATTTAATCATCATTTATTTTGTTTAATATAATAAATTATTTATTTTACAAAGGTGTTATTCTATTAATATTCACATATAACAATAATCGATTAATTATTTTTTATGATAAAATGAACAGCTTGCCGTTATTACCTAAAATATATCATTGTATTGAAAATTACTTAACTAAATTCTTGTTGTCGTATCCTAGACGATTAAAGAAAGATCTTGACTAAAACCAAAACATTTATTGAATAAAAAACTGGTTAGCCAAAACTTTCACGTAGGCGGTTTCGCACCTTTCTTACACGTCTTTCAATTGATCCTTCCAATTTAGTGATTTTAAAAGACGTAAAAATATATTTCTAACTTTGAAGGGTAAATTCAAAAAATGTCTTAGGGCATCACGACACTTATCAATGTTTGAATTGCATTATTGCCACGATTTACATTACAATATGGAGTTAATCGAATTGGCTTCTGAAATAAATTATTTATTATTCGATGGCCAAAAAATTTTTGTCATTTAGTGCTGTTAAGCCTAACTATTAAGAAAATTTATTTTTAATATAAATAGTTAAGAATCAATCAAGTGTTTTGACACTAAAATTTTGAAAAATTCAAAAAGTGAAGTTAATCGATTTGGCTTGTGAACGACTCATATATACAGTATATATATATAAGTTATACATAAATTAATAATTCCACGATACCTAGTGGTATATTTATATTTATATAAGTTATAAAATAATTAAAGATAATACCAAAGAGTGGCATACCCAGAATCTTTAATACCCGGGGTGGCATTTTTTTGTCCTCCTCTCTCCATCCAAAAAATACATTTTGAAAAATTCAAAAAGTGAAGTTAATCGATTTGGCTTGTGAACGACTCATATATACAGTATATATATATAAGTTATACATAAATTAATAATTCTACGATACCTAGTGGTATATTTATATTTATATAAGTTATAAAATAAATAAAGATAATACCAAAGAGTGGCATACCCACAATCTTTAATACCCGGGGTGGCATTTTTTTGTCCTCCTCTCTCCATCCAAAAAATACATCTTTTTAACTTTAATCACAAATTTTCTTAAATAATTTTTAAGAACTGAAAATTATACAAATATCTGGTGAATAGTAATGATATTCCATGCTCTTGTCCCTATTCAGCTTGGTGCCCAGCGTGGACTGCCCCCTCGCCCCATTCTGGGTATGCCACTGCCAAGGATAGAACAGTAAATCTAAAGAAATGAAACTACAAATTAAAAATATGTAAACTTTTTCACATTTCATTTATTCTGTAGTAAAATTTGCTTTTGCAAACTGCATCAATAGTTTACCAAAGATTTATTTATAATGTTTTCATTTAATTTTCTTTCAAGACAAAAATTGGAATAAAGTATGGCTAAACTTTCATCAATATTTAAAATAATATTCATTACAAGACACTGTATTATTTTCGACGGCATTCTTTCCATGGCGAAAGATTAATGGTACGTATTTTGTTGCATTTTATTTCAGAACTCCTGAAAATTAAAGAATCAATAATAAGTTATCAAAGAAAAATTAATATTAAATTTTAATTTATTTGTTCTTAAAGTTTAGAGACTTTTTAAATTTTGAAAAAAAAAATTCAGTAAATTTATGCAGATTTTTAAAAAAGCAATTTGTATGTCGATCAATTTTCATGTACAGAATTTAAAATGTTAATAATGATTTTTCTATGAAAATGCTAATCAAACTGAAAAGAAATTGGGATGGAACTTACAGAAAGTTCAAAGGATATTTTTTTATTCTTTGGATATCTGTGGTATAACAAATTATGGTTGCTAGATTTATATTTTTTATTTCTTCATTTGGCCTGAAAATATATTCAAAATATCATATTAAATAAGGAAATATGATCAATTCAGCAAATTTATTATTATACCATATTTATTTTTTCAGAGCTATGTTGATTAAAATATGACAGTCTTAAGCTTACCTCTTGTGAATGATCCCGCTTCTTTTTTTATGGGTATAAAAATATCTATCACCAAATTTCAAGTCGTAGAATTGCTTCGCTATGATATTAGCAGCTATACGACCAACTAATGCATCGTTGTCGAATGGCTTTTCACAAAATATCCCCGGATAGAGATCGATATCTGTGACACTGTCGAAAATTTAATATGTTAATTGTTACATGTGAATGAAAATAGTATAAAATTTTTATATATAGTAAGATGGAAGAATATGTTGCATTGGTTAATATGCCGCACTGATACAAATATTTTAATAGCAAAACAATTTAGGAGACTCTCGCATGCACATGTTACCAGTCCATATCGGAGAAACCAGTTGGCAGACACTTTCAACTTCGTAACTGACTGAAAATCAGATTGCTAGCAACATGATTGCAAATGATTTTTGCTATTTTTTTTAATTGATTATTATTCAAAATCAAAATTTTGGAAAACACTCTCGCATGCACATGTTACCAATCCATATCGGAGAAACCACTTGGCAGACACTTTCAACTTCGTAATTGACTGAAAATCAGATTGCTAGCAACATGATTACAAATGATTTTTGCTATTTTTTTTAATTGATTATTATTCAAAATCAAAATTTTGGAAAAGACGGATGGGGATATATATCATGAATTGCATACAGCTTGTATTTATTTGATATCTTGAAAACTGTCATTTCGTATTTGTTATTAATTTCAATTTTGCAATTCGATTGATATTCGGATAATATCGGGGTAAAACGCCTCACCGGCATTTTGCTTCATTTCTCATTAAAATGTTTTAGTGCTACAGGCTAGCCAACATCTATTATGGAATAAATCGAAAGTTAAAGGATTGGGTTTAAAGTGTTTGGTTCAGACCTCTTCTGCAAAAGTTGAGTTGTAAGCCAGATTTGAACCCAGATCGTTCAGGGTGGTAAGTCATAGCTTTATCACATGGCCATCCGACCGACATCCTATGGGCATAAAATTCACATATATTATTGGTCCCATTGAAGAACTATGTCTATTGAATAAGAACAACTTCTATAAAATTCACATATATTATTGGTCCCATTGAAGAACTATGTCTATTGAATAAGAACAACATTATTTGCGTAATAAAGGCCTCATTGAGGATATAGCACTTCGCATGCCTTTTCTTAAGCATTAATCTTTTCGAATTATTTAAATTCTTTTAAGTATTTTCCTATATTTCCATTATTCTAATAATCTTAGTTTATTCTGATAAATGGATTTTATTTCTAATTTCAAATAGATCAAAGTAAACACTTTTGAAAAAAATGTTGCCATATTTCTCGACTTACTTTATATTTTTTTCATTTTGTGCATTACAGAGTGAAACAGTTTAAAAAACAACGTTTTGTAATATTCACTAAATTTTGGAATGATTAAAAATATGGGATTATAAATTATATCATCGTAGGCATCTATTGTAGCATGATCTGCCTAAAAATCTGAATTGCCTAAATTCGATCATGTACAGTAGTAGAAATTTTAACTTCCGCTTTCATAGGCATCTATTGTAGCATGATCTGCATCTGAATTGAAAAATCTGAATTGCCTAAATTCGATCATGTACAGTAGTAGAAATTTTAACTTCCGCTTTTTTTTATTAGCAGACGAAATAAGATTAAATGATTTTCCATCAAGATTCAACGTTATAAATTTTTTGCTAATTTTCTTCCATAAAAACGCATTGATAGATAGAAACTTATTGAAAAATGTTAATATCTATCATTTTTAATATTAAATGCATGAAATTAAAAACTGATACTTATGAATGAAAGCAGAATGACTTACAAGATTACCATGCTATGCATCTCCTATTTTTAACGCTAATTTCCCATCATTCACTGATTATTAAGTGAAGAAATAGTTCCAAATTCTGTTACAGGCTGCACCCATTCATAGAAGAGTCAACTATTTATAAAGATGGAAATCTACAGCAGGGCTTAGAGCCTACACCAATTTTTAACGCTAATTTCCCATCATTCACTGATTATTAAGTGAAAAAATAGTTCCAAATTCTGTTACAGGCTGCACCCATCCATAGAAGAGTCAACTATTTATAAAGATGGAAATCTACAGCAGGGCTTAGAGCCTACACTGATTTTCCGAGAAAGAGACCTGAATTCGATTCCAGGTCCTCTGATTATGAATGCTATTTTGAATTATTTAATTAGTTTATTTTATTAAATTCAAGTGGGAAAGTTCTTTAATTAGTCATTAAATATGGATACAATAGCATGATCCTTTTATTGGCTCTATTTTTTCGAAAAGAAGCTAAAAATCGGATAATTATGCTTGCATTTAAAGTTTAATATATTCCAGTAATGAATACATAAAGCAATATGACTTTGTGATTGTTTAGATAAAATTTTTCAGTTAATCATAATATGTCCATAATATTTAACTTATAATAATTCGGAATAGTCATATTTAAATGTTTTTTTTAAGTTTTCATGAAATTTCAGTCTGTTAAATATAGAAACAGTTTTCATTATTATTAAGTATTTTCTTTTAAGAGACAGTTTTCTGTCTGATACTTCGACATATTTTCTGTATCCTTTCAATATTTTTTAAATTGATACGCTCGATGGATTTTGTGATTTTTAAGATTTAAGGAAAATATTTGATAATCTTTTCTACACTCTTGGCATCACATAAGATCGAGTAATTGTTTGTATACATCATTATATTAAATTAAAATGTTGATTTTTCATTATTGCGATTCTCTCTAATTCCTTTATAAGCGTTATAGCAATTTAATTTTTATTGAAAATAAATAAAGTTATACTTCAATAATTTCAATATAAGCTACATTATGAGCTAATTACTGAAATAATGTTTCATTTCAAGACGATGAAATTTTCAATGCGATATTTTATCACATTCTAGCGGCATGCAAAATTTTATGGAAGCGATTCCATAAATACTTTAAACAACCACATGTACTGTATACACTTTAAATTCATACAATTAGCATGTACTATGCTCGATATGACAAGCTTTGCATTTATCTTTCAGAACCGAAAGATAAATATATGATAGGCCTATGTTAGTCGTGAAAAAGTATGCTGTATAAATGCTACCTAAGTGTGCTATGATATAAAAATTGCCTAGAAAGAATTGATATAAACAATATAATAATTTCATGAAATCCGTTCAGAACTTTTATTGCTAATTATATGAAGAAAATCCATGTCTATCAATTTCCATAATGACAAAAATATACTTATCTAATTTTTGGTACTTACCAATTGTATGCCTTTTTTAATACATTTATATCACTTTCACGTAATATACCTCTGAGATCTTCAAAATTATTAATTTTCTTTCCATATTCTTTCTCTGCAAAATAAGTGAATCCTCTCAGACCATGATCTCTTTCTCTCTGAATATTTATTGCAGCTAGATCCATTCCTGGTACTGTCACGTTTACTGTATAAAGATATTCCGTGACGGAATCCGAGAATATTCGATCAAATCCATCGTGATGTTGAATTGTTGCTCCTCTGATTAAATCATCCAATCTTCCAGCGTGGATAAGCTGTGTGTTGAAATAATGATTAGCAAATAATTCTAACTTTATTCCTTCTGTTTCTGATGCCATAAAAAGAACATTTGGAACTAAAGTGTGTAGCCTGTATGCTCCACTCAGAAATTCGCTCCATACTCTAGGACTCCATACTTCTCCATACTTCTTCACTACTCCATACTTCATTTTTATACCTTGTGCTTTCATCATCCAAGTCAAATTCGTCCATAAGATCATCGCCGATAATTAACGGAAGGAATTCTGTGTAAATGATTCTCTGGTGATAAGCAATAACAATTCTCCTGAAAAATTAAAAATAAAATAAATAAATATGAAAAACGTACATGGAAGAATATAGATATTTTATAGATTTACCGAGTTTCTTCATATATTTTTTCATCATCCCAACAGGGATTTAAATATTTCAGTTCCTTAGCAATACGATTGCTTTATAGATTTACCGAGTTTCTTGATATATTTTTTCATCATCCCAACAGGGATTTAAATATTTCAGTTCCTTAGCAATACGATTGTGAAATCGTAAATAAATAGTATGTAAACATGTCAATACCGGATTCTGATTCACTCGTATATCGCCTTATATTAAATAAAAAATATAATATTATTAAATCTGTAAATAAATAATAAACAAATTTACCAGACAAACCTGCTACAAAAGCTGGACATTCTTGGTTACATTGACTTGTTGCTTGATCATCATTGAAAGGTAGCAATTCGCCTGTTTTCTCACTGAATGTTGATTTTAATTGTCCTTTAAAATAAAGTTAAAATATATTTTACAAAATTCCTGAAATTATTCCAATTAATTAAGATATTATTAAGAAGCGATATGATATATTCTAATATTATAATAAATTATTTGCTTATTCAGATATCACTGATAAGAACCTTTAATTTAGCCTATATAATTCAGCAGTTCACAATATAATTATGTGTATTTTCAGAAAAGTCGATGTAGCAGAATTGTTTCTTTAAGATCGGTTTTTCTTTTGTTTTTATTTTTGAGAATTACTTCAATTAATAAATTAAATGTATTACAATGTTTAAATCATTTACGTGAGCAACAAATTAATAGTTATCAGCTAATAATGCGAAGCTATTTCAATCTACGAATGCTTTTGTCGCCATTTATTGGCATGGCTTTCATCAGTGTATAATTAAGAAATATATAAAATTTTTTACTGTCAGATTCTAAAATCGCTTTCACATTTGTCAAGTTGCTTATAATCAAATTACTTGAAGCAAGTAATATTAAAAATATTTTGTAAGATAAACTTTCATTTCACTTCAATTCGAGCAAAATGGAAAGGTCTATTCAAGTTTTTCAAGTAACTTGAATTCAAGTAAATGGAAAAGTTGTTTGCGTTTCAAGTAAAACTGAAATGTTTATTCAAGTTTCAAGTAAGTTAAAATTCCTTCTACTTTTTTACTTTGCTTGAAAGAAAACTTGAATGATTTGAACTTATACTTGACTACAATATTTTCAAACTGAGTTGAGCTTATGATGATCAAGCTATAATGAAGACCAATTCCAATGATCCAGTAAACAATATTCCAGTATTCCAGTAAATAATACATAGATAATTTTTTTTATTAGAAAATTTTTTCAATGATAAATATTAAATTGTAATATGTTCAATTAGTCTAATAATTATTCATTTAAAAAATTATTTATACTGTACTTTGAATATTAGACTAAATGTAAAAATTTTATTCACTTATATTATAGATCGACAAACAGATAATATTAAATAAAAAAAATTGTAAAAGGAACTATCTAAATTAAAATACTATAAAGAGTTCCCTGACAGCAGAATTTTGGAAGAAATCGTTTAAAATTTCACATGATCGTTTTGAATTCAAATATTTATATATTATCCTAACTGTAGTTTTTCAATTAACATTTACATAGTTATATATAATTACTAATTTATTTATTAATTTAAAATCTGAAAATTTACCAGTTCCATCCAATGTTCTCAGCCATCTTGCCAATTCATCTGTAGAACCATATACCTGAGAACAGTCTAGAGCAGGAGTCAAACTATTCATTTGATCTCTTCAACCTTTAATAATAAAAGTATGATAACATTAAAATAATAACCGTATTGTTAATGTTGTTATTGATTTTGTACAGCATCCTCCATACCTAATGAATATCCTGGATATGGTACACTTCGAACAAAATTCATGCAACTGGTAGGAAAAACGGGATCATTTTTGGGAATCTTAATTGGCCAGCATTCTGGATGATTATCAGGGCTTTCGGGACAACATTGAATTGAAGGATTTTCTATATCTTTAAAAAATAAATAATGATAAATAAAATAAATAATTTATTTTCATTTATTGTAGGTTGTTTTACTTACCCATTGAAAACTGAGTCGTAAATATCATATCGTGATCAATCCATTGCCCGAAGTTCATCATCAGTTCTGTTCTTACTTCAGACTCTTGATTATCATTTTGTAATGAATGTACTATCAATGATATTACTCTAGGTTCAGGTAAAGGACCATTGCAACCCATGCGCGGTGTATCTATACCTAGAAAATGAAAACAATTACATTGAATATATCGTTGAATCTTTATAAACTTTGGTCGAACAATATTTAATTTTTACTTGCCATTAGCATAATCAGGTTTTACAAATCGCTCAATACGGGAAAATATTCTTCCGCAATTCGGCTTTTTCAAATTGTTGCAACTTCCATCGATATTTCTATATCTGCTATCTGGCGAGCAGTTTATTGCTCTGTTATCTATGCATTGTTCCATATATATTTTCTGTTCTGTTATGTTGAATATATTTTTAAAATTTATTTTCCTCTAACTATTTGCAGACTGAGCTTAAAAAATAAATTTTAATGTTATTTTGCAGAAAAAATATTATAGAAATCATACCTGGAAGTTAAGTTCACGGAGACCATTTCAGATATAGCTTTAGCATCAAGTTTTAGAGGATTGTGAGCTGAGTAAATTGGCAGTTGATGTCTGGCTTCCGGTGATATCACATACGGATCTAAAGTTTTTGCTACGATTATAAAATAGTAGGAATTTTTGAATTACAAAGTGTAAAAGCAAGGAAGAAATATTCGAAAATTATTTAAAAAATAATTGAAGATTTATGAATATATTAAAATTTATAAATATTTGTAATATTGACACCAGCACCAGATCTAGGATGAGGCGAGTGAGGCAGTTTCTTAGAGCGAATATTATGAAAGGGCACGAAAATGCAGTTAATATTTCACACATGAATTTAATTATATTTATCGTGTTATAGAATCAGTCTAGAAAGACATACTAATATATTTTTCTAACCGATAATATTCATCAAAGGAGAGAAAACCAATGCGAATTAAATTTCTATTATTTACATGATTAAATGACAGTCTGTCTAAACAAAATAAATGTTTCCATCACTTTTTCTGCATTGGTATATCGCAATTAGGATATCATAATAGCAAATATGCTCTATTTATTAATATTATTTTTAACATAGATACCACTTTATTTTCATTAAAAAATGTATTTAATCACCATTAATGTATAAAATTAAGAAGTCAATATCATTGATTTATGAGAGCATAGACATCTATGCAATTATTTTGAGCCCCATCTGAACGAGCATTGTCACAAAAGACATTCAAAATCATTCATAATTTAATTAATGATCAAATAAAACATTATAATGTAGAAAGTTTAAATTTAACTAAATTAAATTTTTATAGGTATATTTTAACTAAATTAAATTTTTATAAGTATATTTGAAATAAATTTTATATATAAAATAAAATCCATGAAAATAATTCATAAAATATTATTTCAATATCAAATATAATTTTTTTAATAAAAAATAATTACCCTTTTGATATATTTTAAATATTGTTTGAGTTTTATCTATTGATTCGGCAAAATTTTTCTGTTCAATTTCGTTAGAAGTTTTTGGGAAGAATATAAAATTCACCGACAACAAAAATAACGCACTCCTATATAATGTTTAAATTATTTAATGAAAAAGTATAAACTAATCGATTCGAACTGATTCTTCTTACCTGAAGGTTTTGCTGCAAATCATGTCAGTATTTGTATAATAATTTATGCAATGTGCCCCTTGTTTTATAATCTGCACACACACAGACACACACAAAGTACACGTGTTCAGTCATTAAAATAAAAGTTGCTAAAGAAAAAAAATTTATCAAAAATATTTTAAATGACATCACAAAATGCCACAAAAAAGAATTTTTAATGAGATGATAAGTTTTATTAATGTATTTTGAGAATTTAATTTAAGTTTTTGATTGTGTTATAAAGAAAATAGACTATGCTCTAGACTGCTTTAGACTTTCCAGCAAGATAGTTTAAAAAATAACGAGTCTCTTAACATTATGAGCAAGAAAATTTCAAAAAACGACTCATACTATACAAATTATTATTATTTTTATTTTTATTTGGAAAAATATGTTGTTGAATAAAATTTAAAAATATTATATCTATACTATAAATTTTATATAAATGTTAATGTAACAGAGTCTTTAATCTATCTATATTTGCGTGTTCGCATGAATATTTTTTGACACTTCCAGACATGTTAGGAACTTCAAATCCAGCATGGAGATAGGTAGCCACCTCAGATCATCTAGAAAATTATGAAGTTTGCGAATTTCTGACTGTCCTCTGCGAAATATAGTATAAAGTAACAGTCGATTATCGCTTTCTCAATAATTAATTTTACAAATTTTTGAAGTGTAGTATAAGAATCATTTCCGTTTTGATAAATGAAGTAAATCCTCATGATTTTTAAGAATTAAAACACCAAAATTTATGGCAGGTTTGTGTAAAACAGATCAATCATAAATTCTGATCAAAAACCATTGTAAAACGCCGTTCTGCTACGGTGACCTAAATATATCAATGATGCATCTGTGGAAGCTGATTAAATGATGATTATGCAAACTTTATTTATTAAACTTTATACATTTTATTTATAATATTTATATTTATTATATATAATAGAAAATTTCACTCTTAGCGAAGCATAGGCATTCATAACAAGCGTAGACAATGCCATTGATGACATCACGAAGATTGTGCAAATTAATGGCTAAACGAAGCAAAGGAATACACAGAAATTACACTGATTGATGATAGATTGAGTCCGACGATCTAAATAATACTGTATAGATTCCTCAATACTGTATTAGAAAAATGAAGCCATCCATAACATTGGTTTCGCTCCAACAACATGGCGGACGCAAAAGTATATTTGTCAGTATAGCAAGTTGACTTTGTTTTGGTAACCAGACATATCCGATTTATGTTAATAAGTATGATGACCACATTCTAATAATTAATAGAAAGAATGTAGTACACCAATATCGAGTATTATACCTCGTAACTTCCCCATTTCTGCTGGCAACTAACTCAGCCACATTCAATAATGAAGAAATGAAACGCTTGAGGAACAAGAATCACATTCTATTGTATTTTATATAGGTTTAGATGTAACTGTGAATTAATTTTATATTATTAGAGAGAAGTTGAAAAATTTTATAACATGAATTCATAATTACATCCAAACTTGTAGATTACACGGGTTTGTTAGTTCGTTCATAAATCGAAATTTAATCGTTGGTTTCAATTTTTTAAAGTTAAGATTAATTTAAAGATTCAATTGACTCTATAAGATGATATTATAAAACATATAAAATTTTAAAGAATGAAAATAATTAAAATTATTAACTATGCCTTGTTTTCTATTTCTGTATCTATATTCGGCTTCAAAAAATGGCTATTAATACAAATTCAGTAATGTTGTAATTTAATACTAATTAGTTAATTATTATAAATAATTTATGCATGCATTTGTTGTATTTTATATAGGTTTAGATGTAACTGTGAATTAATTTCATATTATTAGAGAGACGTTGAAAAATTTTATAACATGAATTCATAATTACATCCAAACTTGTAGATTACACGGGTTTGTTAGTTCGTTCATAAATCGAAATTTAATCGTTGGTTTCAATTTTTTAAAGTTAAGATTAATTTAAAGATTCAATTGACTCTATAAGATGATATTATAAAACATATAAAATTTTAAAGAATGAAAATAATTAAAATTATTAACTATGCCTTGTTTTCTATTTCTGTATCTATATTCGGCTTCAAAAAATGGCTATTAATACAAATTCAGTAATGTTGTAATTTAATACTAATTAGTTAATTATTATAAATAATTTATGCATGCATTTTAAATTATTGAATTTTTAAAACTAAATACAGCTTTTAAAATCAGAAATTAAGGACACAAAGGTAAAACACGTGTAGAAATCAGTTTCTAGCTGCACTTGTATTTTACATTTGCGCATTCTGAAATGTGCACATGATGTTGATTTAAATACGATAAAAATTTTAGTATCATAAATCAATTTTTAATTCTATAGAAATTTTAAAAAATCAAAATAGAATGGATAAAAATTTCAACTTCTCAAACTTTTATCTTTTCGCTTGTCATTTGTGCATTTTTTATGATGAAAATGCAAACGTTATATAATAATGTAATAATCATAAAAAATTACTTATGTTAAGGAATATATAAGATTTAAAATTATTGTACTTTATATATACAATAGAACCTCGATATATCGAATCTCACAGGAACAAAAACAATTCGACATAAAGAGTTTTCGAGATATCGAGGTTCAATTTTAAATAAAGATTTTTGTCAATAATACATACCATAGTAAAAACTACAGTATACGAAAATTCGTATTTTTAATTTTTAATACTCTATAAGGCATTCTTTTTTCCATGAAAAATAAACCAAAGGTTGAAAATATCACTGAATACAGTAAAGACGATCATATTGAAAAAAACTCTATAAGGCATTCTTTTTTCCATGAAAATTATAAACCAAAGGTTGAAAATATCACTGAATACAGTAAAGACGATCATATTGAAAAAAACCTATCAACAATTAGAAGTGAAACTTAGAAAAGGAAACTACTGTACGACATGTTCAGTATTCGGAGTATGTACAAAAAAGTTCCTGTTCTGGTTATCAGTAACACATTTACGTTCTTTTGTTTAAATTGAATTTAAATCCTTTCTTTAGACTCCGAAAGCTAGGGAAAATTCGTAAGTAATTTTAATTTTTCTAGCACAAAAGTTATAAATTAATTCGAGATAGCGAGGGCTTTGAAGAAAATACTTCCAGATAACTATTGAAATTACATTGGTTTAATGCCGAAAGTACACGGAAATTTTTTTTCATATATCAAGGGTTTCGAGATAGAGATGTTCGAGATAAAAAGATTACACTATATATATATAATGTTAAGAAATATTAGAATAATGTAACTAATGTAAAGTACAGGATTCTACTTAAAATAACTTTAAAGTCGTTATAAGCCGAAACTAAAAAAATTATAATAAAATTTTTGATTAATGAAAGATATAAACTACGTTTTATTGAATTAATTATTGTCATACAAATATTGATGCAGCGAAAGCGTTATGTCTCAAATAATAAAGCATTTTTGCTTATTTAGTTTTAATCCTTCATATAATATTTCCTAATTTAGTTTTGTCTCAATCAACATATTCGCTTTTTTAATTTTAAAAGACAAGTTATTCTGTTTGTTATTAGATGGCAGCAACAGTAAATTTACTAGTGCTGCCATCTATTAACAAAATCCTTCAAAATTAAAAATGCGGTTATGTTGATTTTATGAAGTCAGAAACACATTTTAAGTAGATCTATTAACAAAATCCTTCAAAATTAAAAATGCGGTTATATTGATTTTATGAAGTCAGAAACACATTTTGAGTAATTCATTGATTTTCATGATATAATTTGTTCATTTGTTAATGACTGTTATTTTCCGAATGTTATTCTGACAATAAAGAGATCACTGATACAGTTTAGTGATGATAATGAATAGCAGTAAATGATATTCTAATATGATGTAAAATTTATTCTAAACAATTCTACACTGCTGCACAACTCTTTAAATCAAGTAATAGTGACATAATTTTTTTTTTATCTTTGCTTAATAATCTAAACTTATATATAATGATCATCTTGTTGCTACCTATTAAAAAGTTAATTTTTGAGATCCATATGAATGAAGCATGCACTCAATATATCTGCATATAAATTCATCTTCAGGCTAAAAATTAAAATTTGTTTACGGTTATTTTATTTTATACATGTTAATTTAATATGTGGTAAATTAACCTTCTTATGTGCTAAAATTAATTTTCTTAGATTAATTTTTTAATAATTCGCATTTTTTTCCGCGGAATCTCGTATCACTATCATAAAGGCGATGATAAGTACAGTACTGTATATATTATTTTATAATGCCACCTCAAAACATTTGTTTTAGCTGAAGAAATAAAAGAGTTAAAAGCAAACTTATCTACAGTATGATTAAAATCTATAAAAGCAATAGTACTGTATGGAATAAAGTCTGAATTTATTATAATTTATTTATTAAAAAATAATATAAATGCATTTATTGAACATAAGGCATTCTAATTTAATATATTTTTTAATTAAGATTATATAAATATCCAAAAATAGTTCTGAGATAAGTTATTCCATGTAACAATAAATCATTTCCTTAACAATGATTTATTGTTGTTTGCTTGGAATTCCTATAATGAGTTGCACATTTTTAGTAATTAATTAAATTCCAATTCAGAAATTTTGAACTCACGATTCTTGCTGATATATGTTCATGTACAAGGCATTAATTACTGTTTACTTCTTCCTTAACAATGATTTATTGTTGTTTGCTTGGAATTCCTACAATGAGTTGCACATTTTTAATAATTAATTAAATTCCAATTCAGAAAGTTTGAACTCACGATTCTTGCTGATATATGTTCATGTACAAGGCATTAATTACTGTTTACTTCTAGCATGTTATTGTCAGATCAGATTCACAATTTCTTTAGTACTTTGTCGATCCTTCTTTTATACAATATATCTATACTGTTATCTTCTATATTTATGAATGGCTTCTGCAGTTGATTTTTCATTACAACATTCAATTGGTTTATCTAACATGATGAAGAATACTAGTTAATTTTTATTGCATGTTTGATATGCCGTATAAAATTCATGATAAGATTGTTATCTTCTATATTTATGAATGGCTTCTGCAGTTGATTTTTCAGTACAACATTCAATTGGTTTATCTAACATGTTGAAGAATACTAGTTAATTTTTATTGCATGTTTGATATGCCGTATAAAATTCATGATAAGCAGTAGAAATAAAGGAAAGTAATTCTTGGAAAGTATTTTGGTTTAACGCATCAACTTCCATGCTTTCAACAAGATGGAAGTACAGTGGGTGATCGGTTAACGAACATAATCTGATCCAAGAAAATGTTCGTTATCCGAATAAATTATATTAATATCTACCAAATATATATATAGATATATATAAACTAGACTTTATAAAGTATCTTACGAATCTTCAGATTTGAATTCCTAGTTACTGCTGCAGTGTTATTTCCATTATCGTCCGTGGACAACTTGGAAAAAATTAAGGCTTGGAAATAACACTGCAGCAGTAGCTAGGAATCCAAATCTGAAGATTCGTAGGATACTTTATAAAGTCTAGTTTATATATATATATTTGGTAGATATTAATATAATATTAATCAAGTTATTAGATAAAGTTTATTTTAACATTGGAATCCCATAGCCCCTGTAGCTCTGCCTGCATAGCACGTACAAAAATTCAATTTCTAACCTCGACGATCGTCTCTGCCACGTTGGACTGTAAACAAGCCTTAACCCTTTCCAAGTTGTCCACGGACGATAATGGAAACTTGGATCAAATTGCCATATTGAATTTTTTATTGAGGCATTTAAAGATTACTCTTGTTTATATAATACTAACTATAAACAAACAAATTAGAATGCAGTGTGACAGACGTTCTTGACCAATCATTCTCAACCTGCGACCCACTAAGCTTTTACGTGCAGTCCAGAACACACAGTCATGAATTTAAAAAACGAAAGTGCAGAATTCTTCTCCCATGTGCAAAAAATTTGGAAAATTGGAAATTTTGGATTTTTTTTCAACCAAATAAATTATTTTTAACCACATAACTTGCTATGGCATACAACGGTCAACAAAACGTGGATAAAGACTAGCATCTCTTATATGATAACGGTTCAATAACCACGTGACAAAGCGTTCCAGGCCAAGCCCATATCCTCCATGAGGGCAACTTCCATATTTTCTCTGAAATTATATTGAAAGATTTTAATAAAAATAGCACAAACTCTTCTGTTATTATTTACAAGTAGTCATCAACTTACAATTGGGTTTGGTTTTGAACTGAGATGCCATAAGCTGGAATGCAAGTCATAAATGCCCAAATTTCTCACTGCTAAGTTTATTAAAACTATACATTTTTAATAAACATAAAGAACACAAAACTATAAGAACCAAACACAAAAAAGGATCCTTAAGATTATTTCTGCTTAGATTTATTGAAACTTAACAGTAACTTAATAACTTTAAACTCAAGCTAAATTAGTGTTGAATTAATATGTGGCATAATTACTGTTGAAATATACGAGTATTTGAGTTTAAAATATTAACAAAAAAGGATGTTTTCTATATATCACACTATTAGTTAGGGACTTGAATCCAGGAAATTGCATTCACTAATCACAGAATTTACTGATGATGATATAATCATAAGAGAGTTTGTAAGTTGAGGACTATTTGTATTTTAAATACTAGAATATTAACCACAAATAAAAGACAACATTAAAGATTTGAACAATTTCTATTAATTATGTAATGCTATAATCATAAATATAATTTCTAAAGTATATTCATAAAGCACACTATAATTTTTTCATTGATTAATATGATAGACAATACAACATCCTCAATACTGCTAGTTCAGCACCTCTGAAGAAATATGAAACTGAACTATTAAAAATTTTAAATTATTTAATTTATAAAATACCAATTATTGAAATTATAGGAAAATTTAAAACAGAACAAAATATTTCTAATATTCTTTCTTACATTTAAATTAATATTGAAAATAAATATCAAAAAACTAATATGAAATTTGATTATTTATATTAAAACCATTTGCTTTTAATTTTTACAATTATTTCTATAATATACCAATTTAAACTCCAATCATTTTATATATCTCACATTATTTTATGGCTACTACAACACTGAAATTCGTGCTAATTTTGTGTTATGTTTTAACATTTTCAATAGTTAAAAAATAATTTATATGAATTATTTTTTGATTTTTATAACAACAATATTTATTGTAAAAAAATTGACTTAAATACTTTTAATAAAAACTTATAATGATAAAAGCACAATTAGCAGCAGAGAAAACATCTTCAAGATAATAATTTAATAAAGCAAGAATTTATACATAAACGAACTTCGTTTATGTATAAATTCTTGCTTTATTAAATTATTATCTTGAAGATGTTTTCTCTGTTGCTAATTGTGCTTTTATCATTATAAGTTTAAGAGGAAAATTTATTTGGTCAGTATTTTGTAAAATAAATGGTCAGTATATATGGATATTTTGATCAGTATAAATAATTAAATGTCAGTATCAAATTACATTTAGGTCAGTATGTTACTGTGAAAGACGGATATTTGGCAAATGTCGATATTCTCTGGTGAATGTCAGCATTCACACAGTCGTTTGGTGTATGTCCGAAATATTTGCTAAATTTCATTATTTCTCACCTACACTGGCAAATGTCGACATTCAGCATGCATTGATGGTGAATTTTGAATAAAAATATTTTTATTACGTTAAGACAAAAATATAACTTTTTAATATAAATGTCAAAATATGAGAAAGCTTACGTAACAGCACATGTAAATAAATTGTTGAACCTAAAACAAATAGTACATTCTAAATCAGAAAAGAAAATAATACCAATAATAAACTTGCACACAAATTATGTGATTAACATTATATAATCTTATTTATTGCAGCAATTTAAACTGTTATGACACTTTGAATTGCACATGAGTCGCTTGCATTTATAACTGCATTTAGTCGTGGAACACTTCTTTTTGCAATTACAGTGTATATAGTCTTGTCCTCCACTTCTTGAATTAGTTGCAGCTACTTCTCTCAGCGACATTTCTTGAGAAGAAATCTCATCTATGGAAAGTAACTTTTCTTTACAAATTACGAACTGATTATGGGTTTAAAGCTGCTTAAGAGTACCATTTTTGTTTGCTAATTTATAAAAGTTGGAGTCTTCTATTCCAACAACAACCGCCAACACATTTCGGGCATCTGTACGACCACGGTCGACATCAGAACTTGTATTCGTACAGTATCACCAATTTGAGCAGGAGGAAATTTTCTTTTTGAGGTTCGTAACATTTTTGTTGCTTACAGTAGAAGATTCTCTTTTGCGGCCATTCTTTTTTTTAGAAATAAACTCGTGTTGTTCAGTCAGGGCTTGATATTAAGTTATGGTAGGTTGCAGCTCCTCTTCAATATTTTCCTTTGGAATAGATTTTTGGTATCATCACTGATCAAATTTTCTTCAAAAGTATTAATAATTTCTTCGAGCTGTTCTTTGGTTTCAATATCTGCGATTTGCTCACCAGGCAAAGATAACGATACTATGCCTCTTTTTGGTTTAACGCCAAACAGGGCTTCATAAGGACTTTGACATATTCCTTTGTGGTATGTTGCATTCAACAAAAATGTAAACCATGAAGTTGAACAAAGGGCAAACCATCTGATCATTTATTTGTATCGTTATCGTTTCATCCATAAGATAACATATTCTGTATATCCTGATTGGCCCTTTTAACTGAGCCTTGTGTTTGACTATGACGAGGCTTTCCATGAACTATCTTAACATCTTTCCAAATAGCGCATAATTTGATATGACTCGATTACTGAATTCCCTACCATTATCTGAATGCAATATAGTTGGGGCACCAAATGTTAAAAATATCTGAAGAAGGTAATACGCTACTTCTTCAGCTGTCTTAGTTTTTAACGATTGTAATTGGACAAACTTTGTTAAATGGTCTTGATATACCATTATGATGGTAGCATTGAACTTGTAATTGCCATCCCTGTGTGACTGCAGTTCTATCAGATCGACTTGACATCTTGAGTTTAACACCGAACTGACCATTGGTTTCACAACAATACCTTTTTTAGGTGCACTATGTTTCATTTGACATTGTTTACATAAATTTAAATACAACGTTACAACTCCATATATAATCTTTTTGTATTTAACTTGCAATTCTTTAAGCATACATGTTCTTCCTCCATGGCCAATTCTGATGTGAGTTTCGGATAGTATACTGAACAATTCATTATTGGTAATATAATACTGTATATTTGTTTCTCCTTGTTTTAATGGCACAATTAACTTCTCTTCATCATTAATTTTTAAAATGTCAAAACGTTTTAATAGTCTGTAATCAAAAGGTGTACTACATTTACATTTAGCAGAAATCACTTCAGAAAGTATTTTAGAGTACTTTTCTTCAGAAAAATAAAAACAATTGTCTTCCTTTACTCGCAATTAATGCATGTAACTTTTCCAAAAAAAAAGATCACGGTCCACTGCAGTAGCCATTCCATATAAATTAGGGTATCGGTTAAAAAAGTAAAAATTAAGCAAACGTTGCACGGACTAGCAAACAATTGTCTTCTCGTTTACTTGCAATTAATGCGTGTAACTTAAAAAAAAAGGAAAAAAAAAAAGATCACGGTCCACTGCAGTAATCACTCAATATAAATTAGGGTATTGGACAAAAAACTAAAAATTAAGCGAACCTTGCATAAGACTGACAAACAGCAGAGTGTTGGAGAGTATAACAAATAGATACCACGTGATCTCAATTGCGGCAGAGGATTTGGCGATTTTTGTCGCTTTTCTCTGGCTGTCTATTGGAGAGTATAACAAATAGATGCCACGTGACCTCAATCGAGGAAGAAGATTTGGCGAGAGAGAACAAAGGATTTGGCGGTTTTGTTGCTTTGCTCTGGCTGTGTCTTTTCGGCTTGTTGTTTCGACCCGCACAAGAGCTTATCTGTGTTTGTCGACATATACTGGCGATGGTTCAAATGTATAATAATATAATCAAATATTCGGTCTTTCACCAATGTATTTGGTATGTCTCGACATTCACCAGAGAATACTGACATTCTCTAATTTCGGTCTTTCACGGTAACAAGTATAAATAATAAAATTGCAGTAATATTTTTAGTTGGTATTTTTTATTGGTTTGTTTTTTATTGGTTCTTTTGGACACGTGTCCTCATTATATATATACCAATTTTGAATCGAAAATCCTAAATTTATTCATGAGCCATGCAGACAGAGCTACAGAGGCTATGGGATTTTCAATGCTAAATAATTTCGGTCTTTCACGGTAACATATATACTGAACAAGTTACTCGCTTACCGACCAATTCGTTCTACGACCAAGTCGTGAGAACGAAACTCTGTCGTTAAGTGAGGAGTACCTGTAGGTAATTTTAAAAAATTGTACACTCGCACAAGATAGCACTCGCACAAAATACATTTGAAATAATGCAACATGGATTAATTTCATTTAAAATTGCAACAAATAAAAAATTTGTATATATTATTGCTTTTTGTGTGATTTTAAATATTACTTATTATTATTACATAATATTGGATAAACATATAGTAGTTTACGTCATGATGAATAGTTATATAATTTCTTTGTGTGATAAAATATAAACAAATTTCATTTGAGATGTATGTCACAATCGTTATTATGGATATAGAACAGGCCTAACTGCAAATTCAGTATAAAATTTCCTTTAAAATAAAGCATCCAATGAGAAGATATGATATAATGATACTAATTGAACACAAATTGATACTGAACAGTGGGTGATATCATAATCAATAATAATTGTATTAGCTAAATAATTCTGTAAAAATCCAGTAATAGTAATGCTTGTAAGTTATCTGTTGCCCCTTACTTTGATACTTAGCACCATCTATTGATATTTATTGTCATAAAATAAATAAAAATTGGGACTCCTAGGGCCCTAAAATAGGGCCAAATAAAAAAGGGCGATGTAGGGATATACCCATACTGATACTGAACAAAATTCTATATCATATTCCTAAATATCTTTTTTAGATTTTAAATAAAAAAGTTTCATACATACACACAATAATCTGTATTTTATAAGTACTGTATATAGATAGATAGATACAAAGTAAAAAATAAAATTATTATAAATTTAATTTAATCTTAGACTCAAAACGTAAAAAAAAAAAAAAAAACATTATTTCACATTTTTTAATAATTGCAAATTATTTGCCTTATAAAATAAAATTTTAATAAATAATTTACAGGAATTCCTATATCAATGAATGAATATAAAATATTGCAAATAAAAATGAATTATTAATTAATGTTATTCGTTACGATGTTCTTTTTTCCCTCATATTCGTATACTATCGAATCAATTCTCTTATTAACAGTTCAATAATTAACAAAGTATGCTACCTATCATTTTTAGTTCATGCTCTAAGTTGAATATTTTTAAGTCTACCACAAAAAATTCTAGGTATTTTCACTAATTCTTTTGATGCTGATCGTGTAAGTCGAAATCGTATAAGTCAGGGTACAACTTTGCATATAAATACATATGAATTTGGTTTAATTGGGATCAAGGACTAACAAAAACACTACTTTAGAAGAAAAATATTTATAATATTCTGTTAATGAAAATTCGTTGTTAAATCTAAATTATTATTTAAAAAATGTGTTCCGCAACAGAAAAGAGGTTGAGAACCACTGACTTAAGTTATCTTTCTCTTAAATTATAACTTTTTAGATGATTTTCAGGATTTTCTTCAATATATTCTGAAAATCTTTCCCGTATAGATACGTTTTCTATTTGAAAATATGTCTTTTGGAATGTTCCCTTCTTCATCTTTCTTTCTCTATTAGAATTCTGTTGATTTGTTCGATCTTCTAATGTTTCAAACTTTTTTGTCTTTTCAACTCTTGAAAAGGCACATACAATTGGCCATGGGAAAAACA
>AYEL01052701.1:0-18669 GCA_000484575.1 Olivierus martensii
TCTGTTAGTCGTCGTCGTCCTGAAACGGTCGGTGTCGCTAGTCGTTCTGATCTTGACCAAGATTCAAGATTTAGTCGTTGTCGTTTTACTTCGACCAATCAGAAAGAAGCATTTTTATAAAGTAAAATGGAGGAAATTGATTTCGGCTGAACGAGAGAGACCTTTGCTGTATGATGTTTCTCGTAAAGATTATCCGAGATTTATTAATAATTTTTTTCGTCGAAGGATTAATGTTAGCACAAATGGATCCATATTTGCTGACTATTAAAACAAACGTTTGCACATGCTCGATATAAATTATCATAGTCGTCTTCGAACAGATGTGAGCAGCTAAGCGATCAGTTAAAATAAGTAGTCTTTGTTTTTGATTGTGGTCTTTAGTCTTTGATCGGTGTCGTTAGTTTTTGGTCGTTATCTTTGGCAGTGTGAAAGGAGCCTTACCGTCATTAATTATTTAACATTAAATATTGATATTTAAATTCTTTCAAAATGATATTTTCTTGGATGTTTTTTATTGTGTTTTCATCGCCAATTTAAAAAATTAGCACGTTAAGCATCAATTGATGGTTAATAACTTTACCTAACAATAGTTTACTAAATAATTTATATAAATAAAGGAAAAGGCACAAACGATATTATCAATAGAGTTATTATAACTTGACGAGAGCATCGGCAGTCATTATTGAATCTATGGGAGAGCTGTAGATCATTCATATCACTACGCCGATGATATGGTCCGCTAAATTCTTCTCGATCTTACAGTAAAATAAAATAATGACAATTTTGACAAATAAGCTATAAGTTTCGAATAAAATTACGATAGCAATATGATTTTAACATGTGATAAATTATCTGCGTGTCTATAATATATGATGATCGGATGCGCAATGATGTTCTGCGCATTCTAAACGATTCTGTGCACCAAATTGGCGGAATTGCAATTTTAAGTCGTTCTCGAAAGGCTGCATGATTAGCCGTCAAACGATGATCGGATGCGCAATGATGTTCTGCGCATTCTAATCGATTCTGTGCTTCAAATTGGCGGAATTGCAATTTTAAGTCGTTCTCGAAAGGCTGCATGATTAGCCGTCAAACGAAGTAAATTGAACTGAATGTTTATTCGAAATTTAAAACTGAAAACACGGAAGCGCGATTACATAAAAGTAAGCAACGTTCTTACTAACAGTTACTTTTTATACCGAAGTCGACTGTTATGTGCGCATTAATACCGTGACAAATGTTGGTAATACGCTGATCTACAGACTCAATACTGACTTCCGATGCTGTCGTCAAATATATTCACAAACTTCGATGGGTACGTAACAGGAACGTCACATCATCTGAAAGTGGTAAATGAAATTTTCAAATTTCGTTGCAAATTTCAAATAAGAGTTTCTGTATGAAAAATGAACTAAATATTCTGTAAACTCTTAATGCGAATAATTTTTAATAAAGATTCATAATAGATATTTTTTCTGAAATCAATTTTTAAATATTTACTCAATAATGTGCTTTATACTTGGTTTTTTGCTATGTTTATCTCGATTATTACCTACGGCATCTCAATCTACTCCTCCTCTACACCCTCTTATGTGGACAAACTAATAAGTTCTTACAATTCTGCTATTAAAATCATTCAACAAATTTCTACAAGAAACGGAGACATCAATTCATCTGCAATTCAATTCTGTAATTCATTTCCGACTTTTACTTCTATCTGTCGCAATCAAGATCTAAAACTACTGACTAAATTCATACAAGGTCTTCTTCCGGTCAACACCATCTATTTCAACGTGCCTCAAGTCAATACAAGAAAACTAGACTTGTTATATATCCGCCAACATCGTCTGCATAAAACTACAAATTCTTTCTTTTATCGAGCATGTAAATATTATAATGATTGGTATAGTAAATCAACTGTTACTTAAGGGGAGACACCTATTTCTATGTTGTAGGGTGTTGTTCAAATAAATAAATAATAAATAATATTAATATGTATATAATTAGAAGCATATAAAAATTGTTTCTTTAAAGTTCATTCCGGGATATTTGAAGTTTTTACATTTAGGAAATTCGATAAGTGAATTGTTAGAACCGGAACTGAATAAGAATTTTAATTATTCTCCAAAAATGCTAGGCAGGGCTTCGGGAAAAGTTATTAGTAGGACAGTAATATATGTAGAAAAAAAAAAGAATTTTTACCGAAAAATCATGCAATTTTATTAAACATAATTTGCAAACATTAAATACATATATTCTATACAAGACAAGTAATACACAATGATTTAACCCAAAAAGTTGCTATATTAAAGAATAAGTACATAATTCGCGTTGTAAAGCTTACCTTCTTGGAGGACTATATTCAATTCCGAGTTCCATATCTCCAGTTTTTCTGGAGGAATCCAAGTTCGCGTCCCGCCTTATATAAAAATAATCCTAAATAAATATAGATAGATATTGTCGGCACGATTAGCCGCGTTGTAATGCTTCAGCTTTCCACTCTGGGGGACCAGGATTCGAGTCTCGGGTCCTATCCCTTGAAAATATTTATCGTGGTGTCTGGACCCGTCCTATCGATCTTCTGTCCTCCACAATCCGGCTGATCCCTTCGCAGGGGTGAGCAGCCTGTGGAAGTGATTTTTTTCACCCCGTCACATAGTATTCTTAGTTAATGAAATATAGCATCATCTCTTGATAAAAGAAAATACGGATAGATATGTTGGGGATTATCTGTATCAATAATTTTCATTCATGTTAAAATCGGATTTCCTTAGCATAACTATATAATCAAATTTCATAAAAGAGTAATTGTGAGTCGTTTAATTATCCATTTCTGATTAACGATTATTACATGAAATAACAGTATTTTTGACATCAAATAAATTATTTCCTCTACATCAGGGATGCACAGATTTCTTAAGATCAAGAGCCGCATAGATTCACTGTGATTTATAGGAGTGCCACCAAAAAAATCACAAAAGTTGAATATCATATAATGTTTACTAATTATATGTTACAATGTAATGTAATAAAAATTAAATGAAGAATTCTTAATTGGTTGAGTGGCATTGCATTGATTTAACAATTTTTTTTATACAAGCGGAGCTCGATATTTGTACAATTCGCTATTTCATACATATTAAAAAGTTAAATTTTTAATATGTCTCAAAAACTCACGTACTTAAAGTAACCGCTCTGCATTCTCTTGTTACATTATGTATTGTCAGTCTATCTATTTTTGTGTAAAATACATATTTCAAATATTGCTAATGTAAAATATTTTAAAAACACTTTCCCATGTTTTTTTTATATTATTCTACTTTCCTACACATTTTATGAATCAATTAAGTAAAAATTCGAGGATCGCCAGTATTACGTTCGACATTTGTAGTAGCCAAACGCAAAATTGATTCTAAATTTTCATTTGTTAAGCGGCAGTGCTATCTTGTGCACTTGCACAGTTTTTTTTAAATTATTTATTTCATATACATAAATAGAGTAAAAATAAAAAATGTTTATTATTACAAATATGATGATAATTTTTTTATTGTTTAAAACATTATTATCGAATCTCTGTAAAAATAATTTCACATCAGAAAAATATTTGAAAATGTGTTGTTCAAAACTACAAATAATATTTCGTTCACTATGTAACTTGTCAAAATATCATATGGCAGGGATATTCAACCTCTTTTACTATGCGAGCTACTTTTTCTATACTAAGTTATTCGGACCGGTCTGAAGTTGGCCCCCACTTTTGAATTTTTAATTTTTTTCTTTTGCACTCATTTGCACCTCGTTAGCAACTTTTGCACTTTTAATAGTTTCGTTTGCACTCTCACCGTTTGGCCCCAAGAGCAAAAACAAATTTGGGGGCTAACTTCATACTAGCCCCCAGTTTCGAGTTTTCGAATTTTTTCTTTTGCACTCGTTAGCAAATCGTTAGCACATTTTGCACTTTTAATATTTCGGTTCTAGCCCCCACCGTTTGCCCCTCACAGCCAAAATAAATTCGATGAAACTAAGCTGATATTGGCTTCTTTATTTATTTCATTAATCTATAAATCACTTCATAACTTATCTACTTATGCATAGAAAATATAATTTACTCTCAATTATTATAAACAAAATAGTTATTTCTAAATACAAAAAGTATTATAGATATCAGTCTGTACTTATTTAACCACATTAGTTAAAAGAACTTATAATGAAAATAAAATAATTCGAGTTCTTTTAATTCTTAATCACGTAAAGTACTCAGTAATTTGACTATTTTCTTTCCCAAATTTTAAAGAAACGTACTCTTAAAATATGAAATTTTATGATAAAATATGAATATTACAGCAAAAAAATGTTTTATTTTGTAATAAAACTTTTATTACACAAAAAGCAAAATATCTATGCTTATTCGTTTTCCATAGAGGCCAAAAATAAACTATTATTTTTTAATCCATGCAAACGGAAATTTTAAAATTTTCATTGTGTTATATAATTAAGCATTATTGCAATACTTTTGTATATATGATATGAATATATATTTGTTTTAATTTTATTAATTTTTTGTTTACTATGAAATTATTTCTATAAGTTAAAAACAAATATTACATTTATTTTTAGCTTATAGTTCGAGTTATTTTTATTTGAATAGCTTTTTAAATAAAGCTTAGATGAGCATCTTTAAAATTAAATATATAAAAAAATTTATTCAAATGAGTTTTAATTGTTATGACTAAAATCTTTCAATTTTATTATTTTTTGTCATACCTAAGAAGTTGCAAATGCTAATATAATTAATCGGGCTGGATGGTCGAGTGGTAACGCTGTCGGCGTGCCACGCAGGCGGACGGGGGTTTGCGTCCCGGGTCCTTCCCGGATTTGTTTTTCGAGGTGCTGGGCCGGCCCGGTGATTCCCATCCTTTACCATCCGGCCCTCTCCAGGGCACCCACCTTGACGTGGTGAGAGGGCTTACCGGCTGTTCTTCCCCTTTCGAGGGCACCCACCTTGACGTGGTGAGAGGGCTTACCGGCTGTCACTTGCATGTATCTGGTATATCCGGGCCGATAGGTCCATAGTGACAGAGAGAAACAAAGAGGTTGCCAAATTTTAGGCGAAACTCTGGCGAAGACGACCCCACTCCTCCGACGGTCGTGTGCAGACGTTGGTGTGTCCTCGGCGAGTTGAAAGGGAGTGGTTCATCCGAGTAGACAACCGTGGGAAGTCTAGCCAGATAATTCGCCCGGATCTCGATTGACTTTCTATGACTAAAATTTTTTCTAAACAAATTTCTTACTAATAAGACTTTCCACTTATTATTAGTTTACTTCAAATTCATGAAAAATTATTTTGTATATACAACCAATATTTGACAAGTTCTTACCCGGAAAATTTAGCATTTCTTAATAACTTTCCTGCAGATAACCGATTAACTGCAGTGAAGCCTATATTGAAGGTGCAACATATTTCATGATCAAATGGAAACATATCGTTGAGAATATTTTTATATTTAATGTGTTCTTTTCTAACATGCACGTTATTACTTTAAACGAAACCTAACGAACTGAATCTATAAATCACTATAATTAAACGGAAAATTATTGCATTGCTGTTCCACAAGAAGCTGATCAAACGGTAATACAATAATTTTTATTCACTATTGTGTAAAAATAAATTACTTCAAAACTTCAAGTTTTATAGATTTTTCAGTTATAGGCTAATGATTTAATCTGTTTTTTCATCTTAGACTAGTAATGCAATAATTTTTATTCACTATTGTGTAAAAATAAATTACTTCAAAACTACAAGTTTTATAGATTTTTCAGTTATAGGCTAATGATTTAATCTGTTTTTTCATCTTAGGCTAATTGTAGGCATTTGTCCAAACATCTAATGTTACAGTTGGTTGTGTTTTAAATACCTACAACCCATTACTATAATTTTCAGACCATTGCTTAATGTATTAAAAAATTAAAATTATGAAATGAGATACTGGCCATCGTTCTCTTAATGTAGCTTCTTGCTTAATCACCTTATTGAATCTTAGGGCATTATTAGTGTTGGGAATAACATTACAAATGCCTTCGAACCAGTTACATAAATAATATGAAGTATTAGTGACCGTTGTCAATCATGCACAGCACACATAGACTACGTCATATACTGAATCAAAATTAAAAATTTTATACTGAAGTTACAAACATTAAATCTAAGTTGAAAGTATTCAAATTCGAGTAGAAATGTTTCTTTTATTTCATAGCGCAGGAATTAGTAGCAAAAGTATTTATTGTTGTTTCATTTTATTTTTATTGCAATAGTATTATTTTTATAGCATTATATATATAGCAAAATAATTAATTATATATATATATTTGCATATTTTACGCCCCCTTTCCAATCAGGGAGATTACTATGGGGAGTGCCCAGTTCCAACCACGGGCTGCACCCACAATCGTGGGGGCCGGATGGTGAAGGCTCATGTCGTATTCTGAGACTTTAGCCGAAGCTTTTCCCCTGCAGTTCGAATTATTTTTATC
The DNA here is from genome assembly GCA_000484575.1 of Olivierus martensii. Classification (NCBI taxonomy): domain Eukaryota; kingdom Metazoa; phylum Arthropoda; class Arachnida; order Scorpiones; family Buthidae; genus Olivierus; species Olivierus martensii. The sequence goes on from AYEL01052701.1 coordinate 6,532, forward strand.
TGAATAGCTCGAGATCAAACAAAGTATTTATTTGATCTCGAGCAGATGACCACATTTAAAATTAAATATATAAAAAAAATTTATTCAAATGAGTTTTATTATATCTAAAATTTTTTTAAACAAATTTCTTACAATTAAGACTTTCCACTTATTATTAGTTTACTTCAAATTCATGAAAAATTATTTTGTATATACAACCAATATTTGACAAGTTCTTATCCGGAAAAAGTTAGCATTTATTAATGACTTTCCTGCAAATAACTGTTTAACTGCAGAGAAGCTTATATTAAAGGTGCAACATATTTCACGATCAAATAGAAACATATCGTCAAGAATATTTTTATATTTAATGCGTTCTTTTCTATCATGCGAGTTATTACTTTAAAAAAGAAACCTATTAAATCTATAAATCACTAGAATTAAACGGAAAATTATTGCATTGCTGTTCTACATGTAGCTTATGGAACGGTAATGCAGTAATTTTTTTTTACTATTATGTAAAAAGAAATTACTTCAAATCTTCTAGTTTTATAGATTATTCGGTTATAGGCTATTTTGAAAAAGAACAAAGGAATCAAGTACGTTTTGTAATAATCTTTCATACAAATTGAATGATTTGAATAATTTTCATATGCTATCTTAAAAACTCACATTTTAATAGAAGTTTGCTTGTGTGTTTAATTTAAAGAACCCAGCATCGACTATTTCAGAATATTTAGTGATTAAGAATTTTAAAAATATTATATTTTAGTTAGATAAGTTTTAAATTATAATAAATAATATAAATCAATTACTTTTATTTATAAATAGGTTGTACATATTCCAATTTTACTTTTAATACCTAACAGAATATTACAAGAAAATACATAATAATGAAAAATGGGTGTTATTAAAGAGCTATAGAAATAAATTGAAATGCAAAACATTTAATTCAAGTATATCACCTAAAAAGTCGGAAATGCTAATTTAATTAATCGGGCTGGATGGCCGAATGGTAATGCTGTCGGCGTGTCGCGCGGGAGGACCCTGGGTCATGTCCTGGGTCTGGTCCCGGATTTTTTCGGAGTACTGTGCCAGGCTCGGTGATTCCCGTCCTTCACCATCCGGCCCCCACGGGTGTGACTGCAACCAGTGGTTGGAATTGGGCCTGGCCCTTAGTAATCTCCCTGATTGGAATGGGGGCCTAAAATATGCAAAAAATGAGTAAATATTTAATTAATCATTTTGCTCTATGTATAATGCTATAAAAATAATACTATTACAATAAAAAGAAAATAAATATTTTTCCAATAATTCCTGCGCTATGAAATAAAAGAAAAATTTCTACTCGGATTTTAATATTTTCCACTTCGATTTAATGTTTGTAAAATTTAAAATTTTTAATTTTGATTTAATATTTTACGTAGTCTATATGTGCTGTGCAAGATTTACAACGGCAAGACATTACTTCAAAACTTCTAGTTTTATAGATTTTTCGGTTATAGGCTATTTTGAAAAATAACTAATACTATACTTGTACTTGTTACATAAATAATGTGAAATACTTCACATTATTTATGTAACTGGTTCGAAGTAGTGTTGAACATCGATAGGAAAACATCGATGTTTAACATCGATAAAACCTTCGAAATTTAACATCAATGTTTTGTAACATCGATGTTTTTTTTCACATTGTCAGTAACAGCTGCAATGACATATTCTTCATCTATTTCCGTATTTTATCAACTGTTTTAATTTATTAGCTATATACTCCCTAGTATACTGTTCTTTCAATTTAAAAACATCCGATGCTACATTGCATAGTTTATTTAACTCAGCTATAAAGTGGACAGTCAAGTAAATGTAACTCCTCTTCTGGATGTCTGTCCATAAATCAGTTGTTAATAAATCTGAGTTATGGTTTGACTATGGATAACATGTTACTATATTTATCGGAAATTGGTCTTTTAACCGTTGGTCGAGAAGGAATTTTGTATAAAGATGCTATTGTCTTTATGAAATGTTGAAAACCTACACGATCCAAACACTCAATGGCATTATTGATTTTACCCATCGATAAATATAAGCGTTTGATTTACCTATTTTCTGCTAATTCACCTGATTTGAACTCTTCAATCCTTCTAAACTTCTCTGAAATTTTCTTTGTTTTCCTGGGAGAGGGTGTGACGATGATACATCGTTCAGTGTCTTTATAACATTTTTCTTCCTTCTGCAAGTCTTTCTGAATTCCAAGAAGTTGTGGATGTTTGCTTTCAAGATGACACCTTGAATTCGTGGTATTACCACTAGTTTTTAGTTCTTTTCAATAATATATGCAAGTTCCAGAAATACTTTTATTTTTAGCAAAATGTTGCCACAGTAAGGTTTTCGGAGGCTGTTGTATGTATTTGGAAACACCAGAACGGACTGTCTGGCAACGCGGGTGATTTTGAATAGTTTTGACTGTTAGATGACCCTTTGTGTTTGTCCTTTGTATCAGTTAGTTCAGGTCATATAATAAAGTATTTCTATACTTGTATCAGTAGTTTATCATTTAATAATAATAATATAAAGTACAACAGAGGCATACTTGCTGAGCTACACACATACAAATACTTTGAAATAAAAAAAAACCGAAAGCGTTTGGAATATTAATTAAATGATGATAACAAAGTATCTCACCTGGCAAATATAAGCACTAAATCAATATTGCCAGATGGATTGTTCGATTTTCCTAATACAAAACTAAAAAATTAAATAAAATCATCACCAATTATAATAAATTCCATTTATAAAAATATTATATAATATTACTTAACCCAAATGACAATTCTACTACATAAACAGAAAAAACATCGAACATCGATGTTCAACATTAGTTGAAGGCATTTGAAATGTTATTCCCAACACTATTAATGATCGAAGTTTCAATAAGGTGATTAAGTAAGATGCTACATTAAGAGAAAGATGGCCAATATCTCATTTCATAACTTTAATTTTTGAATACATTAAGCAATGATCTGAAAATTATAGTAATGGGTTGAAGATAATTAAAACACAACCAACTGTAACATTAGATGTTTGGACAAATGTCTACAATTAGCCTAAAATGAAAAAAAAACAGATTAAATCATTAGCATATAACTGAAAAATCTATAAAACTAGAAGTTTTGAACTAATTTATTTTTTAAACAGTAGTGAAAAAATTATTGATTACCGTTCCATAAGCTACTTGCGGAACAGCAATGAAATAATTTTCCATTTAATTCTAGTGAATTATAGATTCAATAGGTTTCGTTTTTAAAGTAATAACTTGCATATTAGAAAAGAACGCATTAAATATAAAAATATTCTCAACGAGATGTTTCTATTTGATCATTAAATACTGTATGTTGCACCTTCAATATAGGCTTCACTGCAGTTAACCAAGTATCTGCACGAAAGTTATTAAGAAATGCTAACTTTTTCAGGAAAGAACTTGTCAAATATTGGCTGTATATACTGTACAAAATAATTTTTCATGAATTTGGAGTAAACTAATAATAAGTGAAAAGTTTTATAGAGTAAGAAACTTGTTTAGAAAAAAATTAAGATATAACAATTAAAACTCATTTGAATAAATTTTTTTATATACAGTATTTAATTTTAAAGGTGCTCATCTAAGCTTTATTTGAATAGCTCAAGATCAAATAAAGCATTTATTTGATCTCGAGCTATTCAAATAAAAATAATTCGAACTATAAGTTAAAAATAAATATAATATTTATTTTTCTGGGGGCCAGTGTGAAGTTAGTCCCCCAAATTTGTTTTTTGCTCTTGGGGCCAAACGGTGAGGGTGCAAACGAAACTATTAAAAGTGCAAAAGTTGCTAACGAGGTACAAACGAATGCGAAAGAAAAACTTCAAAAATTCAAAAGTGGGGGGCCAACTTCACACCTGTGTTATTCGGCGATTTATTTTTGTAAAGATCACGTTCACGTTCCCTTAACCTGATATTTGGTTACCTGCAACTATGCAATTAAATGCACTCAATCACTTCGGAGGACATTTACTCTCCCATCCTTAAAAACGTTATTTGTGTATTTATATATTTATTTATCACTTTTAATTATTTGAATTCAATAAATAAAACAAATATAAATTGAAATAAAATATTTATTCTTTTATTTTAGAAAATCAAAGTTAGAAAAAACAACAGATTGATTAACTCAAGTTACAGGAATGCTGATTGAATGAAAAAAATAAGTTAAATGTGAAATTTGGAATTGTTTGGAGCTCCAAATATTTTAATCGTCAGGCTGATATAAAGAAGTGACCAATGGCAATCATCTAAATGATCATTTTAATTTGGTTTCTTGTTTTTTCTTTTTTTTTGACATTCATATTTGAAAAGCAGATTTTGACAAGTATATCGATCCGAAACACGACAGAATTTTTTGCGAAATATCAATTAATATTTGAAAATTTTTATGTGTATATTTTAAATGATAAGAAAGTTAGTGATTTCACAATTTTAACGAAAAATAAACAAACAATAGCAATACACTTAAAAAGAATATTGCTATTCTCTCTATAAAGAAAAATAAATAAATTAAAAAACTCGTTATTTATTTTATTTATTGTTTTTAAGCAATAATAATCTGTGCTTATTGTGTAAAATAGCAATATTTTCTATAAATCATTCAATTTATGAATCTAAATATTTAATAAAAAAAAATATAGTAAGAAATGTTCTGACTTGAAACATTTTAGAAAAACACGAAATCGGTGTGAAGGAAAATTCGTGAAAGTTATTCATTGCTCATTATAACAATGAAAATAATTTGTCTTGGCGTCAGTAGCCATTAAAACGTGAAAACTGAATTAGCAGAAAGAAATCTGTTGGACAATTGGCATTAAGCCAATACTAGCACTTTTCTCAATGAATTGTAAGAGATCCAATGAAAGTTCGAAGAAAAAAAATCATTTCTGGAATGTTTTCAATCTTCATTCAGTCTTTCTGAGATTTTTATATTGAATATCTTTCAAAGAAATTTTATATTAAAACTTTCTACATATAATAAAAATATAAATTTATATAACGATTTAATGCTTAAAATTACTTCTATATTACAATTATTTATTTATCATATAAATTTGCTTAAAATATTATATATACCAATTTATCTTTACACACTATCTTAACATAAAAAAATACATTAATTTTAAAAATTAAAAAAAGCGTAATTAATTCTAATCTTTACAATGTACTGTAATTACTATTATTTTTTATTTTTTTCTGTATCACTTTAAAATTAAAGGAATAAAAAGAGAGCAAATTAAATGACTCATTGAAAAATCATTACACTTGTATTCCCTATTAATAGCAACTGATTTTTTTTACAAGACAAAAAAATCCATTTCGTGTTTAAGAATTAAAATTGAAATATAATATCGATTGTAAATTTTAAAAAATTTATTTTAACAAATTAAGTTAATATTTGATAAGTTTAAATAAACTTAATGCTTATAGATTACGAAGTTTATCTCTCTAGAGAAAATATAAATCAATTAACGTTAATTAACAGTTTAAATGAAAATAAAAAAATTAATAAAAATGTCGAAAGTATATTTATTTATTCAAAAAAAGTCTTGAATCAGTTTGATTATATAAATACAATAATGTACTTTTAAAATAGATTAAACAATTTTTCTTGATATAGAGCTGAAATTCGACGCCTAATATTGTAAACATATTTTTTCTTTAATTAGAATTCTGTTTATTTAATGCATAATTTTTATCGTGTTTAAATTATTTAAATAGTCTGTTTGATATAGGAGAATGTATAAAAAATTCTTTATTTTCTACTAAAAATCGTTCAGCGATCGACGGATTGAACACAAATGACATATGGTGAGGCGGGCCGCCAATAAATCAACGGAAAGCCACTGTTTCTGCATCCCTACTCTACATTAATTATGACATAAAATAAATGATAACTCTCTCACTGAATATGAATCATCTGATTACAATGGCATTTTTTGTGTAAATAATGCATACATATGTTTTATTTATGTAATAAGTTGTATTTACCTATTGTTGTATATGTTGTATATGTTTGTTAGTTGCCAATTTCATATAAAGAAAATTTCAAAGTTTGGTCAGAAGAAAAATACAAGCAGAAGCATTATATACAAGATTAAGGTTATGCTAAATAAATGAAAAATCTCAAATTTGACAGATAAGAAACAAATTTCATTACCTAAATTCTGCTTTAAAAAATTATTTAACAATTTTAATAATACGCCAAATTTAAAAAGGGGAAATATTTTTTAAAAATTTGTTGGATTTTTATTGAATGCCTCGTCTGTCTAAAAAAATTATTACAGGAAAACTTGTACTAGTAGCCATCTGAGCTAGATGGCCAACCTGCAAGCTGTGGCCACCTTAATATCCGCTTAAGCATAGGCATTCAATAAAAATCCTGTCTAAAAAAAAAAATCTGTCTAAAAAAATTATTACAGGAAAACTTGTACTAGTGGCCATCTGAGCTAGATGGCCAACCTGCAAGCTGTGGCCACCTTAATATCCGCTTAAGCATATTGCGGGATTTTTAAACTATGTAAAATGCCATATGGATTCCGTTGCCATGACCAGCGATATTTAATTTCGCCACCTTCTGTACAACATCTACTAGGTGGCCAGCAAATCGTGTTTTGACTTGTACTAGTGGCCATCTGAGCTAGATGGCCAACCTGCAAGCTGTGGCCACCTTAATATCCGCCTAAGCATATTGCGGGATTTTTAAACTATGTAAAATGCCATCTGGATTCCGTTGCCATGACCAGCAATATTTAATTTCGCCACCTTCTGTACAACATCTACTAGGTGGCCAGCAAATCGTGTTTTGATCAGAAATGCCAGATGGGCTCTATACCTTTTATCAGCTGAGTATTCTAAAGTGAGAAAATCCCGAAAACAGCCATTAATTAGTGATTTATTTCCTTATGTTTAATTAGCAATGTGAAATTGTGTCGTAAACTTTGTATTTTAAACTTTGATGTTTAATAAAGAAATTTGTAGCTAACATGGTGGCCAAGCTGTGCTTGATGGCCACAATCTCAGCTGCCAAAAGATGGCCATCTAGCACAGGTTTTCCTGTATACTACATATTTTTTTACCCTTATTCTTTCTTAATAACATAATAGAATATTCGCGAATGTTTCAAAATTTCTGTAAAAATTAAACATAATATTATTTTTCTTACTTCCAGATACTATATATTCAACAAAATGAAGTTAAAATTTGTAGCAATTTATTTATCAAAATGGTTTAAACTTCTTGGGAGAGTAATTAGTCGGCATCCAATTCTTTTTATAGTTATACCTTTGATAATTTCGACAATACTCTCAACAGGATATTTGAGGATAAAGAAAATAACAGACACTGAATATCTGTTTAATGCGGAAAATGGAAGATATGTGAAAAGCAAGGAAAAGTTAGCATCAGACTTCCCTCTCAATATGTCTTCTTTCGGAGATATAGGAAGGCTATCTCATAGAGTGAAGAGTCCATTTATATTTGTAGTAACTAACGAAAAAGATAATATGTTGCAAGATTATATTCTCAAAGAAATTAAAATTTTAGATAGTATAATAAAAAATGTTACTATCATCAAAAATGGAATGGAAATTGGATACAAAGAGTTGTGTGCAATTATATCTGGCAAGTGTTTTGAAAACCCTATAATGAATTTAATTGCTAGAAGAGAGAAAGGTGAATCTAACTGGAATAGAATTAAGTATCCTTTGGATGTCCACCCGCTGATGCTTTCGATCGAACCTTATGTAATAAATTTAGGTGGTGTAACTGTAGATTATAACGATTACGTGAAAAAGGCGGAAGCACTAAGACTTCTATATGCAGTTGACGAAACAGATCCTAAGAAGAAAAACTGGATAAGTGAATGGATATTTGCAGTATTTGATAGAATAAACGGAGAAAAATTTCAGCATATTAGAACAATTCCAGATTTTGTCAGTATTTTGGATGAAATTCATGAAATGCATTTACAGAACGTCATTCCTTTGTCGGGAGTGTCAATATTCTTAATTCTTTTGTTTTCTGCTGTATTGTTCCTCACTAATAACTGGCAAAGAAGCAAACCTTGGCTCGGAATTTGTTCCTGTCTTTCAGCTGGATTGGCTGTTTGTTCTTCTTTTGGATTTGCTTTTCATTGTGGTCTCCAGTATTCAGACACTAATATTACTATTCCTTTTTTAGTTATAGGTAAGTAATTCTTTCATTTAAAATTAATTTAATTAAGATCTTAACATTTTTTCTGATAGTGGTAAATATTATGGTTTAGCCATGAGTTTACTAGAGAAAAAGTCAAGAATATTTCCAATATTACTTTAGCATTTTACATGCAAAACTGAAATTTATTATACCGCCATCTGATGACAACTTTTGAAACTACAGTATGCATATTTTATAATAACCCATTTCAATTTCCGTTTTATACAAAAATCCCGAAATATAAATAAATAAATAAATAAATAAATAAATAAAATAATAAAGTTTTTACTTTTATAAAGAGTTTTTTTAAACTAGTGAACATGTTACAGCTATGCTAGCAATAAAAGAATATGTTAATGATCATTGAATCAAATATTCTAAGCCAAATTAACCCCTAAGCATAATAATTTTTAGAATTAAACTATAATTTTTAAATTAACTGTCCCAAAATAAAATCTTGCCACCACAATGAAATAAAATCAGAATCTTTAGTAGTGTCCCAATGCTTTATCAGTTAGACTATAATTTTAAAATTATAGTATACAATAGAATTCCATTTTGCCATTTCGGGAAGCTAATATTATGATTAATTTGGAAACTAATTAGACTAGGCTGATACTAGCATTCCTAGGAGGGCTATCTATATAGTCATGAGCCCTCATGAAAAATCTGGACAGACACTCTTGGCTAAAGTCAGATCATATATTCTAATTGAACTAACTAGGGGAATATCTATAAACCAAATATTCTAAGCTAATTTGGCTTATAATTAATAATTAGATTATAATTTTAAAATTATAGTCTAATTATTAATTACTAGATGATGTTATCTTAGTCAAAATTTAAAAATTATTATTAAAATTATAGTTTAATTCTAAATTATTATACTAGGGGTTAATTTGGCTTAGAATATTTGGTTTGTAAACATTCTCCAAGTTAGTTTCAATTAAAGTAGATCATTGAATGATTCTGATATAATAATGATTTCAAAATTTAATGTAATTATTAGACAAAACTTCTTTGTTTTTAAATATATTTTATATTATTAATTAAGGAAATAATGTTTTATAAACAACATTATTTGTTGAATTTTCAAGATAAATGGAAAGAGTAAATTTCAAATTATCTGAAGCATTTGCTTGTGATGTTACATATATAGTTGACCAACAGAAAATATATTTTCTTTTAAATATAACCAAACTGAATCCAAAGATTAGCTTTGAGTTTAATTAATATTTGTTGTCATTTCAAATGCAACTTTCACTTAGAACTGTTTTCTTTGCCATTCAAATGAACAATCATGATCAATTGGCATAATATGATTATTCTAGGAATTAAAAAACATATTTGCCAGTTGATCATACTTTTATTTTGATTAGCATCATGCTAATAATTTTCTCATTGATTAGTTTAGAGTTGTTGCAGAAACAATTTGCCAAGCACACAGTTCTTAATTATATTATGAACATTCTGCATTTCAAATCCAATTACTTAGGAAGAATTCCAGAAGTTTCTACTGACTTTAAATATTTCACTGCAAATTCTTTCTGCTCATTTGAAAGTACATCCACACTGAGCTATTGTCACAAATTACACATACGATCCTGAATTTTTCTTCATTAGACATCATTAGATATATTAGCCACTTGAAAATAATATTGATTAAAAAAATAAAAAAATATTCAATTTAAATGAAATCATAAACTCTGCTGAAAATAATTCAACAAAAAAAATCATAATTCAAATAATTCAATACATTACACAGTAAAGTTCTTTAAAACTAAAGTTTATTTACACAGGAAATGCTTTCAGTTAGGAAACCAACCTCCTCATTTTAACTTAAATCAAATATGGAATACAAAATAAAAATTGAACATACATTTTTATTTACACATTTATACTCTCACTTGCTATATCATCAACAAATTACATCAGAAATAAATAAATATTTAAACAGATATTAACTAACATTAAAATACACTTAAAATTAATAATTTTATACAATATTCATATTGAATATTAATATAATATTAATTATTATTATTAAATATATATATATATATACAGTTAAACCCCGATAAGACGCCACCATCCTTTCGACGAGATTTTGGCTGCTAATCGGGATTGGCAGTTTATCAAAAACACGTGTAGTATAGAAATGAAAATGAACTCCGAATTTATTAAATTTAATTAATTAAATATAATAACAATTAATTAAATTTAATATATTTAGTATCCAAACTTAACATTTCTAAAAGCTATATAGGCCTACTTTACAGTATGGTATACGAATCGTATATGTACAATACTATATAGAAAATATGTCCATTATTTTGTTCTGATCTTCTATTTTGAGTTCTCTGTAAATCACAATGTACTCAGCTTACAGCGGTGGCCAACCTTTTTGAAAGCAAGTGCGCAACGAAAAATTTTTATAGCGCGGTGGGCTCATGACCTTTTTTTATAGGTGGGTAGCAGATAGAATAGAGAAATATATTAGAGTTACAATAATATAATAAAATCATTATAGTCCATGGCACATAAATGGTAAATAATAAGTAACAAAAATAACAATTTCACATATATAAAATATATAAACATAAAAAAGTTATCTTCTTCTTTAATAAGAAAGTTGATACTGTATGTCTTCACACAATTTTTCAAAATCATGACTGTAATTTGATACTGCTATTTTTAAGCAATCATTCAAATTTTCATTCATAAGACGTGATCTAAACTTATTTTTAATAAATTGCATTGAAGAAAAAGTGGCTTCACTTAGATAAGTCGATCCAAAAGAGATTTTAGCTTCAGTGCACAATTTTTTAATATTGGATATTTATACGAATCAACAAATTTCCAAAATGTCCTTGTTCATAGCTTTCAAAGCGATATCATTTTGTAATTCTTCTTTATAATTGGAAAGAGTATCAAAGAGAATCGACAACAGCAAGTAAAGCATTTTTAAATAATTCTTCATTTAATTTCTAATTCTAAATTTTCTATATTTGTTGTATTAAATTTATTGATTCTGTACTTAAAGTAGTCAACGTTATTCATTGGATTTTGAAAAAATAAAAAATAATAATAATATCAGTTTTAAATCGTCAAATTGACTAAATCTTTCATTAAAATCATTACTTAATTTAGTTAGATAATTAACGGATATTCGGGTATCTTACTGATTTTCTAGAAATATTTTTGACATTTGAGGAAAATGCGCCAAGAATTTTTATTTTTTATTTTTTTTTTGAAAATGTGAACTCCAAAGGGTTAATTTACCTTTAAATGCAATAGCACTTACCATATCTATCGAATTTTTATTTTCACCATGAAGTTCAAGATTTAGCTGATTTAATTTCTGAGAAATATCAGCTAAAAAGCTAAATCACCTAGCCAGTTAAGATTTTCAAGAGTAGAATACTATAAATTTCCCTTTTTTATTCAAAAAATGCTTCTATTTCAACAATCAAATTATGAAAACGTTCTAATACTTTGCTTTGCTAAGCCACGTCACTTCTGTATAAGTTTAGATGTGGCCGTTTACTTGATCCTGCTTCAGACATGTTAAGTAGAATTCTTTTTTTGTCGTTATAAATAATTATTTTTATCCAAAAATAACTTTAATAAATTTGTAAATTATTGGAAACAACTATTCAACAGATAATACACACAATTCAGTCGTTAATATCAATTTACAAGCATAATATACCGTTGCGTCGTCGTCGTATGTAGTCTACACATTTCAATACGAATGCGAATGATGCAAACCGAATCCGCACGATCCTTTTTCCCGCACAGCCTCTGAGCGTGCCAAATGCTGTCAGTAGATCAAAGGTTTTTTGTGCTATATCTGGACATATTAAAAACATTTAGACTAC